>JAJEJO010004296.1:23570-160611 GCA_020662805.1 Glaucomys volans | reverse complement strand
AACAAGGACTGAGTTTTCAGCAACAAATTTGGTAACCCAGTTGGGATCTGAGAGCAGCCCCAGTCCCAGCTTGCAGCCCTGGCTCTCCAAGGAACCCCACTTCCATGTTGAGGATGCAAGGTGGCTGGCAAACTTGTTGAGAACCAACTGCTGGAGAGTTTAGAGATGGGTGAATTTGCCTACGGTCGAACCTAGGAACTATTCCTGTGAGTAAAGGGAGGTACTGAGGGACCATCCCAGCAGCTGCCAAAGCTCCTTTTGCTTCAGAGAACTTCCACCTTCTCTCCCTAATGATACAGGTCCCCATCATTGTCCATCATTGTCCATCCATTGTCAGTAAAGTCACAACACCCTGGGCCTTCTGTTAAGTTCCTCAGTGCACACCAAGATCCTTGACTCCGCACATCTGGTTCCTATTCTTGAGAACATCTGGTCCCTCTTTCTGGGGACATCTGTGGCGCCACTGTTGTAGGAGTCGTGGTTAAGAGGGACTCGAGGACCTAGGGATGTTTACTTCCTTCTGGTCTGTTCCAGGTTCTCATCTGTTTGTTGGCATTGGTTTTGGGAATTCCCTCTGTTGTCTGTGTTTTGTTTTGTTTGTATCTGTTGTTACTGCTCCTTTTAAGACATGGCTTTGATCCTATATGAAGTCTCGTGGGAAAATTCTTGCTGATCAATTTAATGGTTCCTGTCTGTTGACCATGGTTTTAGGACTTCTCTCTGGTTGTTTCTGTTTCTTTTTTATACAATCTTGCAATTGGAGTTGGTCTGTCAGAGGTAAAGTGAGTTGAAGAAAAGGCCACCTAGAGGTATAAGTTTGCCTAAGATAATGTTTTACTATAATGATCGGGCTTTTAAATAGCTTTCTGGATTATTGTATAATCTTGCAGTTGGAGTTGGTCTGTCAAAGGTAAAGTAAGTGGAAGAAATTTGCACGTGTAGGTCTGTCTGTTTTAAAGGATCCTGTCTGTCAGTCCTGGTTTTGGTGATCCTCTCTTGTCTATTTTGTTTGTTTGTTCTGTCAGTTACTGTCCCTTTAAGACATAGGCCATGCTGCATTGATCTTACTGGTAGTCTCTTGAGCAGAGAGATCTTGGCTGCATGGGCCACCTATAGGGATAAGCCTGTCTAAGAGAAAGATGGTTTACTATAATTCAATCTTGCCTGTGAATTTTTTTTTGGATTATTATGCAGTTCTGAAGTTGAAGTTAGTCTGTCGAGGGTAAAGTAAATGATAAAGGGTCTGAACTTTCAGGAACTAATGTGAAGGTGCCAAAGGCACTGCCTCTGGTGTGCAAGGATAGCAGGATGCCAGAAGAAAGGGTTAAAAAAATTAAATCTTGTAACCCTTAGCCTGGCAGCCACAGGTCATCTCACTGTGGGCCTAAAGAAAAGGATGGAAAGGGCCTCCTCCATCACATATGAGTATGCCTAGTGTAAGAAAAAGGTCCAAAAGGAGCCTCTGGGTACAATGGACAGTGGGGAACTCACTTGGTGGTATTATGATAATGGAGGCAGGTCAAGCTAAAAAATATCCTGTGCTCCAACCCCTTGAATGCAACCTGGGAGAAAAAAAAATAAGGTACAACCTTTGTATATGCTGGATTGTCCAACCCTCTCCTGAGATAAACTTTACTATGTAAATTAAATGCACTGATTCAGAATATGAATTTAAGAAAACTAGAAAAGATAAAGTTATAGGTATGAAAATATATTTTAGGGCTGGGGTTGTGGCTCAGTGGTGGAGTGCTTGCCTCATACATGTGAGGCACTGGGTTCGATCCTCAGCACCACATGAAAATGAATAAAATGAAGATATTTTGTCCATCTACAACTAAAAATATATTTAAAAAATGTATTTTAGTATGGAAAATTAGAAGATAAAAAAATGTTTCTGAATGAGGAAGTATTTTGTCTGGCAAAGTAGTATTGTTGTGCTAAAGTCCAAAATGAAAGGACACAAAACAAGGTGTAAAGTTGTGAATGTCTAAGTAAATTGTAGAAGATTTGAAGTAAATCTCAAAAAGTTTGTGTTTGTGATTAAATTGGCTATAATTAGCACAGTCAAAGCTATTTAAACTTTGATGTACTGATATAAAGCAAAGTCTTAAACATTGATCTTTATTATATATCATGATAATTTTCTTCTGTTAGGTTTTATTACTTAGGGAAAATAAGTCTTAAAGGAATTAGGGCTTGTACCCATTTTATAGTATTTTAAATGATTACTTTGTAACTGGTTAAATAATTTATTGTAGGTTGTAACAATATAGTTGACATCCTAAATATATGTGACTTGGTATAGGTATGCATCTGAGAACTATATCTATCTATAAACCTTGTCTAAGTGTTAAGTAAAAGTTTATAAGATGCAAGTTTATATAAATTAACTGGCAAGATAACCAATGCTCTCTTTTATACAAGGTATCTAACATGTAAGGGCCACACTGTCATTTGAAAACCTTATATCTGTTTGCTTTGCCTAAATCCATTTCTTGATCAATAACATTGTTTCCTACATGTATGAGATTTAAGGCTATCCTTTCATTTTCACTAATACTGCTAACCCATGTAGACATGTGATTATTGTTACCATACACTATGGGTTCTAATTATACTTTAAAAGTTCAGTTTAGAGCCAGGCATGGTGGCTCACCCCTGTAATTCCAGCAGTTCAGGAGGCTGAGGCAGGAGGATCATGAGTTCAAAGCCAGTCTCAGCAACTTAGTGAGACCCTGAGCAACTCAGAGAGACCCTGTTTCTAAATAAAACATTAAAAAGGGCTAGGGATATAGCTCAGTAGTTAAGCACCCCTGGGTTCAGTCCCTAGCAGGGGAAAAAAAAAAAGTGAAACTTTAGCAAATGTAAAGCTTAGGGGAGAGCACCTTACCAAGTTCTCCAAACTAAAATTATCAGTAGCGATAGTCTTGAATTTGTATAGAAATAACAAATTTGCTTGGTATTTATTCATGTCATTTGATGTTTTATAGCTAGATAAAGTAACCTGTTGTCAACAGTCAATAAGTAATATTATGATTTTGTGTTACTTTTCAAACTGGAATAGGTATTTAAATGAATTTTTGGAAGGTAATGAGGACAGCCTGATCTGTTTAAAGGTGGCATTGTAAAACATGAAAGCATTTTGCCACTTTTTCTACAAAAAGAAATTTAAAAGCTCTCTTGGTCTTTGTTTGATTCATGTTTTAGATGTAATGTTGTATTGTGTTATTTGCCAAGAGCCCCACCTTACCTGAGATAAGGCTCTGCCTCCCACCTTACTCCATGTTAGAA
Source organism: Glaucomys volans (assembly GCA_020662805.1). Classification (NCBI taxonomy): domain Eukaryota; kingdom Metazoa; phylum Chordata; class Mammalia; order Rodentia; family Sciuridae; genus Glaucomys; species Glaucomys volans. The sequence goes on along the minus strand of JAJEJO010004296.1, from coordinate 157,320 downwards.
TGGCTCCAAAATAGGCTAGACTTCAGCTCATTTAGAGTTGTGTTCAAAAGATCAAATTTTGTTGTAAAGATTACTGTGATGTCAAAATACACAGGGGATATAATACAAAACCAAGTAAAGGCTTAAGATTACAAAATCATTTTACTTGTTCATAGCTATTACACAAAGTGAATATGTTTTTGCTTTGTTAATTTCATTTTGTATTTTCCTTGTAAACTTTGTAACTGTTGCCTGTTAGTGTTTTGCAGAGGAACTGCTTCTAGGAAAAGAACCAGAGTTAATTTGGGATAATAAGCCATCTCCTATAGGACAGATAGGCTACAATACCAACTTCTAGTACTAATACTGACCCCAATTAAATGAAAGGGGTAACTGTGAAATTATAGATATTGAAATTATAACCTGTTACTCCCACTTTAAAATTGGTGAAACTGGGCTGTAAGATGTTTAAACCAAAAACTTGGAGACCAATCTCAAGGGAGTAAAAGGTCCAATGTAAAAGCAGCCAAAATTTTGACTCTTGCCTTCTGAGGTCAGCCAGGATGCAGAGAACATTGGGATCACTCTCTGGACCCTGCAACTTTGGTAAGTCACCCAATCTGTAATCAGAGAGATCGAGAGGAACCTAGAGAACGGGAAGCCAATCAGTGCACATTCTGTAAAAAGGAGGATAGGGAAACGTCCCTAGTGCTTTCAAGAGAAGCCCATGGTATGGTCAGCAAGACCCTGACCCTTCCTGGCAGATGGCACCACTTTTAGAGGAAGGCTGAAGAAGCCAAGAGGCTTCACACCCCTCCCCAAGAGTGATGTCTAAGGAACCTCAGCTGACTCTTAAGAGTAGATAGGAACAAAGTCAGTTTTGACCAGCTTGGTCTTAAACACCTGGCAGGAGAGAATAGCCTGAGCATAGTCCTACATGAACATTCAAAAGGAAAAACAATGGTCTTTTTAGTTTGTTTGTTTTCTTAATGTAACTTAAAATGTGCACTGCTGTCAGCCCTACCAAAAGTAAGTAAAGATGGAGACTATAAAGGAAGTGTTCATGTGTGGGATTGCCTAATAATAATGATCACGAAGGAGTCTACACTTGCAAGTTTGTCCTGAGTTACTTGGAGCCTGATCTCCTAGACCTATAAATCTTCCTAACCTCCTACTTTGATAAATTTGATTTGTTTTTCACTGATATGATTATGAGTTACTGTCTCCTTGGTTTCCAGAGACTGGCTGAAATAATAATTGCTTTTGTTCTAATTGTTTACTTATTTATGTTTTAGCATGATCCCTGCCTATGTATGCCCTATCCAGTCACCTCCCATCTGCCATTGGGGAACTTTGTACTGCTCTGTTGCTGAATACCCTTAACTGTCCACGCCTCCCCCAACCCCCAACTCTACATAGAAAATAAGGACTTTGGGTTACTTCACACAACTTCACCCTCTCTCAACTGGAAGCATCCTGGAAATGTTATTGCCCATTTTTCCATAGAAATGAAATGTAGAAATTGACAGTGAGGAAATGTAACAGCGGTCCATTTTGTGCTTTGAATGTAGCCCTTGCTGCTCTGCCACTGCAACTTATTTTTTAAATGGACATGTTTCTCTCTTCCTCTCTATTACTCCTCCATAATCTCTCCCACTCCCTAATCTCAGGGGAAACAGGATTACCCTTCTTTTTAGGCAGATTTATAATCCACCATGGGAACAAAGTAATCCAGACTTTGGGGATGGTACCAGAAGATCTCAGAAATGTCTATCTCCCAAATTAACAAGCAAATTGCAACTCCAAAAGAGAACACATGAAATGTAGCCTTTAAATCACCTCTTTAAAAGCCCCCTGTTCCTGCTGATGGGCAGAATCACAGCCTCCAGGACAGGAGTCCCCTGTGTTTCTCCTTTACTAGCAAAGAAATAAACCTTTTTCCTTTTTCTCAAAAAAACAAAACAAAACAAAACAAAAAAACTATAGGTAGTAGTTTCATACCAGAGCCAGTTATAAAGACTCTGCTTTGCATGATCCACATAAGAGGTGCACTGAGGTGAACAATAGAGACTATAAAGTGTATGTTACATGCAGAGGACAACTGTCTGATTATTAGCTGGCTTTTGTCTCCTCTCAATATCTGGCTATACAAATTGTAGATAAGATGAAGGAGTTTCAAAGAAGAGTCTTATTTAAATTTGTTTATTATCCAGTCTAGCTGGTCCAGTGCACTTGGAAAGTACCCATAATATTGAGGATTTCTTCTGTTAGAGAATTCAATATTGATTTCACATTGATTCCAAGAAAGAAACCTTTGGTGACAACATGGATGGAATCTGGTTGCATGGTGGTTCGAAACCTTTCTTGTAAATCTCTCTTAGAACCCAAACCATAAAGCACAATGTGGAACCCAAGGTGTAACTGCTGCATCCATTTATGAATTTCTCATATTATTGATTTAACTGTTCAAGATCAGCAGAAAAGGAGGAGAAACTTTTCTGAGCAAGTTATGTGGAGTTGGCTGGTCCAATTTTGCTCTTTAGCTTCTGCAGTGTTCTGTCAGAGGTTAAAACTTTTGAACTGCAGTGAGCTTCAAAATCAAGTTCAAAAACAAGTGGACCCCTTGTTTAAAATTATTAAGGATTTTAAGACACTAACAGTAGGGTATTAAAACAAACTTCAGCCCTTCTAAGTGAGGGGACCTTGCACACAGCTTTTGTACCCTTGGAGTCAGCAGGGGGATTTTAGTTTAATAAGGAGGGAGGGAGAATACATTTGTATATTCAGCCTACTTTCTTACCAATTACAAAGCACTGAAATTCTTGGAATCATCCATTAGCTTGCTTCTTTCCATTAAAAGCTGCTTCCAGGGCTCTACTCTCCCATTCCAAAATAGTAGACAGCAGACTGAGTGAAGGAGGCTGCTCTAGCCAAAATACCAACTGCTACTGGTAATAAATGTTATAGAATACAAGTCCTTTGTGTCTAGTGAGTCAAAATATCAACAGTGATTTATGAAATGCATTTCTTGACAAGTATGTTACATGATTTTTTTGTCATTTTATCCCTGTCCTGGCTCTTATAAGACTTTAGAGAAACATTGAGAAGCTAAAATCAGACCAGATGGGCTACCACAAGTATGCATCTCTAGTATGAACACATTGCTGAGGACTTAATTGCTCGCATGATCTGGGGCCCCACTGCAAACAGAATTACCAAAGGCCAGAGTCTAGGCTTTCCAATAAACTTGATTTCATATTGTCTTCCTATGAATAAAACAAGACAGAAATGTTCTCTGCTTTTTAAAAACCCTAAATTTAACCACATGTTTAAACAAAATTCAGCCTGTAAATTTCTTTAATTTCCATCACAAGGCATCTAAAAGGCTCCCTGTACCAAATGGCAGGCAGCCCTTCCCTTCTTCAGTTGCATTTACCCTTGTCAACATTGCCTGAGTTTGTAGTCAAGTTCCAAATTTTAAAGGAGGGAGTGAATGAGATTGTTTAGTTATATTAGAAGAGGTCAAGTAAATTTTCCTTGATTTAAAAAAATATGTAGGTCCTAGGATAACAAACCATGCTTTATAACCTACTGCACAGAGAGTGCTCCATGAATATTTGTGGAAGGAACAGAATGGATATTTAGTTTCTCATTGAGTCATTTAAAAATGAGAACATAAGAGCTCTAACTGGCCAAAGCTTCAATCACCAAAAACAAACAAACAACAACAACAACAACAACAAAAACCTGATTTAAACCATCAGACCTACAATTATATTTTGCAATGTACCATTGCACAGGTTTTCAATTACCAAAATGCAGCATTCCTACCAAACCAATGCAAGCTGAAGTAAAATGTAATCAATGTCTGTGGTGTACATTTGCAGAGGGCTTAAGATTTTTTAATTTATTCATTTCATTTTATCCATATAATAAACCCTGAGCAGAACAAGAATTACTGTAGAGGCAGAAGAAAGGCTAAGTACCTAAAATCTGATAGTCAGTGAGAGAGCCAGGTACATGCTGTTTTCTGACTCCTAATACCTTTTGGTCTACCATTGACTCTTTCTCCTCTCTGCTTGGCAAAAGGAAATGAAAAAAGACATAAAATGACCCTGAACGGAAGACAGTAAAAGGGATTAACATTTACTATAATTCAAGGCTCTTTATTGTTTTACTGTGTACTTAATATAACCTATAGTCACATCTTCTCACTGTCTGAGGACATTCAAGATCAAATGTTGGTTGCACCTTTATTGTGAATGATTAAACTTGGACACAGCATGAGTCTATTAAAAATACAGACAACATCCAACGAATGTCATCAGACCAAACCTCTGGAAAACCTACCTCCAACAATTTGGTTATTAAGGACAAAACATCCCATATCTTAATGAAGGGGTAAGAAGTTGGTGGAGATAGTGCCTGATTCAACTGGCATTAGTCTCAATGTGACATTAACTATCATAACTTTAAAAAATCCATAGCTCCTCAAAATGTAGTAGAAAAGGCAGGGAGTGACTTGACCTGGATACTAGCCAATTACATGTTAGTAGCATGACCTCAAGGAAGTATCTTTACCCACTTATACATCAATTTTTCTGAGAAGGTGATTTGGACTAAACAATATTTGAGATCCTTTGTTTATAGAAACTTATTCCAGCAATATATCAGACATTCTATTTGAATAAAGTACCTGAAGACAGAGGTAGAAAATGCAGCTAAATTATGATGAATCACACCAAGTGGATAAATTGAAGAACATCAAAAGAAATTTAGTCCTTCTATGCACTACCCAACCTTACTGTGTATCACTGACCTTACTGTATATCGCTTGGGCTTTCTATATTTTTTTCACCAATGCTTACATTTTGATAAGATTGGCTATCACATTTTCTAAAACATCTATTCCATACATTTTTTTCTTTCTTCATGTCAAAGTACACTTTCTAACACATTCCATTGTCAATATTTGTGCTTCTTGCTTTACTTATCCAAACTTTTTCCTCACCCCAGGAGAATAGCTCAGATATGTTTTGAGTTGTATTTTTTGAGAGAGTCTATGCCTCCTTTTATCTGGCAGAGGGAAGCTGGTGGAGATTCCTCAGCTGATGAATAAAGCTGAGAACTGAAGACAGAACCTAGGTTTACTGGCAGTGAAAGAATTAGAAACCAGAGGGAATGATAATACGCAAGGGCAGGACAGATATAAGACAGAAAGAAAATGAATCATGTAAGAAACAAAATGAAAAAGGGAAATAGATTAAACTTATATTTCTAAAAAGAATTGATGAGACCAGATCCTTATAGGTTGTGAAAAGGGAACATAAAAATCAAAAGTGAGTTTTCACTTCTGTGATGCTAAAATTATTCTTTTAATAGTGTAAAAATATAAATTTAGTTTGAGTTTGATGTGCTGATCACTATTACTTAGTCTTCTAATGAACATATTCCACACATAACTGAAAATATAGTCTTATAATTTTGAAAATGGGTCCCATCAGAGTTTCAGGTTTGGTAGTCATTTACATCTATGCCATTTCTGATCTCTGTAGAACAGCAACAAAAGTAATACTGGTAGCTTTTTAGAAAATCAAAATGTCAGGATCTTCTTCAGGTCCACTGAATTGGAATTTCATTTTAGCGGAGTTCACAGAAAGATTTATACACACATTAGTTTGAGAAGCAATGCTTTACATACAGGGGGTAGTGAAAGTCACGGCATAGATAAGTACCTAGGACAGAACATTATTCCATATTTAGTAGGTAATAAGAGAGTTTGGCAAAGGAGAGAAGGAATGGTTAGAGGAGCAAGAAGAAAAATGTCCAAGAAAGAAAGAATTCAAGATTGAGGGGATGGCCATCAATTCCACAGAAAAGTTAAGAAGTCGAATAGCTTAGAAAATTCTATTGGATTTAGCAATGAATTGGTGACCACTAAGAGTTGTTTTCATGAAATGGTAGAAAGGTAATGGAAGCCAGGAAAAAGGAATAAGTGGGTGGTGTAGAAAGCAAGTATGTAAGAGCAGATAATTCAGAGAAGCTTGAGAATTAAGAGATCGAAAAGTTGCTTGGAAGATATAATGAGATCAACAGATGGTTTTGGTTTGGGGTACGGAAATCTTGAGTTATGTTTGCAAGCAGGAGGCAAGGCACTGATGTCAGGGAAGGACTAAAAGAGAGAACACTGAGGAAGCAAAGGCTTGAGAGAAGGGATGGAATCAGGAACACTGTCTGAGGTTAGAGGTGCATTCCTTGGAAAAAAGAGAAGTGAGGTAGAGGGAAAGGTAAATTGAGTATGAAGAAGAATATGAAGAAAGAGTAAGCTGATGGTGGATGGTCCAGATTTCCTCAGTGCTGTGGAAGCCAGTATGGACTGGAGTAGGAAAAAGAATCAGGGATTATAGACAAGATGCTGCTGCCATTGAGGACTGGTTGGACCAGAATTAATAGCGTGGAAATGGTGAAATGTAAGATAGGGATACAGATATAGATACTTTTCAAAAGAAAAATGAATGATATGGGAACTTTATAAACAGTATAGGATGAAACGTCTAAAGTGAATAAGTCCTCAAATTAGGGTAAAGGGAAAATCATGGAACTTCCCAAAGTAATAAAAAAGATAAATGAGGTTATCAAGAGAAAAAGTGTGAGTTCAGTTTTGTCTTGTAGAGTTTGAGGTAACAGTGATACTTAAAGATTAAAATGTCGATACTTCACTGTGTAGTTTTTCAGTGTGTATTTACTAGGGTCTATAATGTTCCAGACCCTGGCCTGGGTCCTGGGGTGATTATAGTAGGCAAAATGCACACAGTCTCTGCCCTCACAGAGCTTCAATTTACACTACCCCACAAATGGGTAACAGGCATTGGGCTTGATCAAGGGAGAATTCAGACATTGAAAATACCTACTTCTTTAAAACTTGGGAGAAAAAATCAAAAGGCAAGAAGAGCTTGCTCTGGACCACCCAAAAAGGAGAGCCCTTGATCTACATTAAGAGTAAATAAACTTAATATGAAAAGTGTCAGAATAATGTGAAAATGATTTCTAAACAAGTTATAAAGTTTTAATAAATTTGCAAAGGAAGTGGGAACTAAAGCAATCTTGAAGACTTGTAATAAGTTGGAAACATGGGAAGGAAAAAAAAAGCTATTAATGGTGACATAAATTTTTGTTAAAAACATATTTTATTCTTCATCTGGATCAGTTTGGAAAGATTTCTTTTGACCTTAGGCATTATGGGGACAAATGTGTACATTCTTCCATTTGAACCCATTAAGAGCAAAACCTTAAGTAAAGCACATCACCTCTCTCCAATGTGGACTCAGAAAAAGATCTGAAACCATGGAAGACCCATATGGAACCCATGCAAATAGGAATAGAAACATACCACAAAGATAGTGACATGCATTAGCACTACTGAGCTTAAAACAAAACAAACAGGCATTTTTTAAAATAGGAAACTTACTACTCATTTTGATATAGAACACCCAAAACCAAAGCATAAAGGAAAAACTTTTCCAGTTTATCATTTGCATAGAATGAAGGAGGCTGTACAACCCCGTGTGAATTGGTTTTTGTAAATCAGAGACTTTACTGAGGGTTCCAGATAGAGTTCAGTGGCTTAAAAATGACACTTGGTGTTCCTGTGGTAAGCCAAGAGCATTTGGATTCCAATGGTTTTGTAAGAAGATATTCCTCAAAGAACATTTCAGCTGTGTAATCTTCCAATTTTCAAGAAATAGTCATCCCCTTTAGTTATTATTGCTTATTGTAACCTACTGGATTGGTCTGAACTCTAAATAAAAGAAAAATCTGTGTGAACACATGAGGGTAGATATCACCAAGTCTGCTTCTAATTACACTTATTTACAGTTCTGGTGGATTTCTTTGCATGTTTAAATATGTACAGTATTTCCAACACTTTCAAATAAAGACCACTACTTTTTCTCAAAAAAAGGCAAAGACTCTAAATGTCATCTCTTTATTAACTGCACTAATTTGGGAGAAAAGAGACTCAGAAAAATGGAATCCACACATACTCCAAATGTTTCTCTAGAGTTGAGTCTGTTTTTGAAATTCACTATTTAATGAATTTCAAAATTCATTAGTCAAAGGGGAATCATTAGTCAAAGGGGAATCACTGACTTGGAATACTGTGATGTGATGTGCCTGGCTCCATCTATTGGACGAGATGGAGGCAGGGCCACAGGTGTGTGAGGGGGTGAGGGTGAGATGTGCATGTGGTCTATGTGGCTTGGGCTTAGAGCTGAGTGCCTGTGTTCAACATCCCCATCCCTTGTCATCTGTCCTCACTTCTCTGTGCTCATTGTGCTGTAAAACTGTGGCAACCTCGATCCATCAGAACCACTCATCAGATAAATTCTTTCCTGGAAAGGTCTGTAGGACCAAGTGAAATTGAACGAGAGACTTGAACACAGGGGAGGAAATTATATCCAAACAATGTTGTACCAGTTTGACAGGTTACTAAACCTTTTAGAACAGTCTCAAAGATCTATTGAGCAAATTAATGGATAAAATCAGGTTGCATTTTGATATAAAACTATCAAATTTCCTCTTGTTCTTCTTCCCTTCCTCCGTCTTTTCCTTCCTTCCTTTTTCAAAAGAGATTTTTTTTTTTAAATGAAGAGAAGGAAAAAAGCAACCCCAAAATGTTTATTTTCTCAGCACTGGCACCCTGGACTACTTCACTAGCAACTGGAATTATCGAAAGAAAACATGTGCTTTCAAGAGTACATTTTTCCAAGCAAAACAAGACATGAACTTAGTGGTGGGTAAAATAAGGAATATTTCAGATTTTTAAAGCATCTCAAAATTATTTTTCAAAATATTGGGTTTTGGAAATATTTTCTCTGTGCCTTTTTCCAAGTATTTATCTCTGGAGAACCATGAACATATGAAGAAAAAAATTTGATTTTTTTTTGTCTAGATTTCCTAATCAAAGTCATATGAAAGGTACTTTTGAGAATGCATAAACATTTTAAAGGCCTTTCCTTTTAGTTAAGACAAAAATAAATAAAACTATAAAAAATATACACATGAGAAAAAAAATAGATGAAAAAGCACTCAATATCCTTGGTGCAAGGAAGTACATGTCAAAACCATAATGAGATCCTACTACACTGGAATAGATGCAGCAATAAATGCTGGCAATGCCAAATGCTGGTGAGGATGTGGAGCAACAAGAACTTTGTATATTGTTGAAGAAGGGAAATGGAAAATTAGACAAAAAATAGTTAATTCCCATTCTATGTATTTATCTAAAAGAAATTAAAGCATAGGTCTACAAAAGCCTTATACAGAAATGTTTATAAAATCTATATTCATAAAAAACAAAGCCAACACAATTCAGGTATCTACCAGCAGGAGAATGGACAGTCTAGAATATATTCCAGATTGGATAGTCCAGAATATTCACATAGTGGAGTACTGTTCAGGAATTTAAAAAGGAATGAATGACTGATACCTGTAATATCGTGAATAAATCTCAAAAATAGGCTGAATGAAAGAAGACAGGCAAAACCACCCACACTATCTGATGCCATTTATATAGAATTCTAGAGTAGGCAAAACCAATCTATAGTGATAGAATCAAATCAGTGACTGCATCTGGAGGGAGGTGATTTCTAGGGTGATAAAAAGTACTATTTCTTGATTTTATGAAACACATGGGTTATGCATTTATAATTACTTGAACATACACATCAGGTCTATGAATTTTACTATGTTTAACTTAAACCTCGATTGTTTTGCTTAAAAAGAGGAATGATAAAATTGCAAATTTAAAAACTTTAAAATTTAAAAAATTGCATTTAAAACAAAAAATTTTAAATATCTTGATTGATGCTTAAAAATGTGAATGTTTGTCCAATTTCTGAATGTTGAAACTAATGTGGTAAATAATCGTAATAAGCAAATGCCATTTTATAAGCAATTTACATCATGGTTCAGTGTTTAGCATAATGCCTGGGCATGTATGTACAGTGCCAAATACACGTGCTGGGTGGAAAGATGAATAAATGGCAGTGTTTTTAAAATGAACTTGATTTTTATTACTTGTTCTGTCAAAGATGATAGTGGCTTCATCTCCAACTGATTTTCCTCCACCTGTATTTCCCTCAGCTATCTCTCCTGTTTTCTAAGCCAGTGGTTCTAAACTTCAATGGGCATCAGAAACATCTGAAAGGCTTGTTAAAACACAGGTGGCTGAGCCCTACCCTGAGTTTCTGGTTCTGTTAAGTCTGCAGGGGAGCCTGCCCTTTGCATTTGTGACGAGTTCCCAAGTGATGACAGTGCTATTTGGTTTGGGGACCATCCTTTGAGGACTACTGCTTCAGGCACTTCAAATATCAGATCAAAGATCCACCCTTTCCCAAGCAACTTTTCAAATTTTTAGTCTTTCCTAACTGCCTTCAGCCCCCTCCTCTGAGATCTATCATTGTTACTGTCTGTTTGTGGTTTGGCTCCTTGCCCCCATGTACTTTCATATTGGGGGTGAAACAAACATGTATGTGCTTTCTACTCAAGGAGATCATAATTCTCAAGATTGGGGTCCCTGAGTTAAGTATCTGTGTTCCCTTCATACCTATGATAATAGTACAGCTAATAGGTGATAAGTAAGTGCTAATGGTCCTGATATTTATACGTTCTCCTAAAGCATTTTCAAATACTATTAAAAGCAAGTGCTAATTTTCATATTAAAAAACCCAGCATTTTCCATTATGATGAATTACCTGTCATTGGGACAGTGACTTGGCAACGTCCAGTCATGGTGTGGATTAATGAGGAAACCCCAGGACAGGAAGACTGAACTTGGTGTCAGAGTGCCAACCACCAGCTGGAGAGGTTTGCGAGAACGACTTTTACCTATGAAAACAGCAGGCAAGTTAATTATGGAACCATTTAGTACATTTTACATTTTGAGTAATATGCATGAAGATGACTTGGCAAAATGATTAAGAAAGCGTAAAAACATCAAATTCCTTTTCTTTTCATATAGTTTATATATATTAATTTTTGTCCATGAATTTTAGCACGATGAAACAAAAATACCTCTTTATCAGATTTATGTGCATGGGTATATATGTATGCCTGCAAACATGTATCTGTATACATATGAATCATAATCAACTATATTTTTATTTTCTTGTGGGTCAAAATTATTTGGCATACTGCTGTGATAAGCATATATCTACAATGAGTACCTAAATGGAAAAGGTACACACATTTTTAATAATACTGGGAAAGTAGGAGTAGTACAGGAAGCACAGTTGTTTTGATGGGGATGGGACTAAATGGATTTGGGCAATGCCAAGAGTTATGCTGATGATCCACTCTATATTCAAGTCCATGCAGTAGGTAGGTATTTGAAACTGCAGGAATGAGGAGAGAGAGGAAGAAAGAAACTCAACCATGGAACCAATATTGGTTCAATCAGAATAAATAAAATAAAGGAAGCCTAGTAAAACTACACAGAAAGAACATAAGATGTATCTTTCCATTCCCATTTAATCTCTTTTTTATTTCATGAGACTGTGTTTTATTTGCTATTATATTTGCTATAATATAATATTATTTTATTCTAATGGAGTGGGAGCCAAACAGCAAATAGCCTTGTGACTTTTATTAAGGTGGGTAGAAGGACACCCCTTCTCTGAGCCTACTGGTGGTTATCTAAATAAAATGCTTTTGAAAACTGTGAAATGTGTATTGCTTTAAGTTCTGTGCTGTTAATTTGGTAAGAAACCTTCAGAGTCTGGAATATATATTAACTACTGGTGGCAAACTGCCTTGATACAGGATAGTTGACTTTTTTTTTTACTGATTCATACAAATTGTACATATTTACATATTTATGGGATCCCATGTAATATTTTGATTCTTGTATATACTGTGTAATGTTCTAATAAGGATGTCTCATTTCCTCATGGTGAAAACATTCAACATCTTTTCATCGAGATTTCTTACAATAAACATTATTGTTATTTGTATTTTGGGATCTATGATGGTATGGCTTGCAGTATCTCTCAACAATCAATGTGCTAAAGGCTTGGTTGGTCCTCAGCCCACCGCACTATTGGGAGTTAGTAGAACCTTTAAGAGGTAGAACCTACTGAGAAGCCTTTAGTCCCTGAGGGTGTGCTCTTGAAGGGAACTGTGGGAGTCCAGTCCCTTCCTCTTTCTCTTTCTGTCTTCTGGACAGGAAGGTAGCAGTTTTGCTCTGTCATGCCTTCCTGCCATGGTGTACCACCATAGCCCGAAGCAATGGGGCCACCTGATCATAGTCTAAACTGTGAGTCAAAATGATCTCTTGATAAGTTGGTTATCTCAGGAATCTGTTATAATAACATAAAGCTGACTAACACTTATAGTCACCAGCTATGGTTGAGGTATTAGGTATCCCCCAAAAGATCATGTGTAAGACAACTCAAGAAAGCTTAGAGCTGAAGTGACTGGGTTACAAGAGCTTGAACTTAATCAGTGCATTAACTCGTAGGGATTAACTGGGTGATAACTATAAAGCAGGTAGGGTGTGGTAGGAAGAGATGGGTCATTGGGAGCATAACTTTGCAGTACACATTTTGTCACTGATGAGAGGAGTCTCTCACTTCCTGATTGTCATGTCCTGAGTTGCTTTACTCCATCATAACCTTCTGTCCTGATGTTCTGCCTTACCTCAGGCCCAGAGGAACAGTTTGGCCATCTATGGACTGAGACCTCTGAAACCATGAGCCCCAAATAAACTTTTCCTCTTTTAAAATTGTTCTTGTCAGGTCTTTTTGTCCTGGTGGTGAAAGAGCTGACTAAAAACACTCCCCTACTGTGCAACAGAACACCAGAACACTCTCAACTAGGATAGTTCATTTTTTAAAGATGTTTAAAATAATGCTAAGGATAGTTATTTCCTTGGTTGCAAACATGCACTCATCCTTCTAGGCAATTTTTTTCCAGATTCACCTATAATCATACCTTATGTGATGGTGATTCAAATGGCCCATGTCTGACCTCCAAGGAGGGCAAAGGAAAGTCTTGATTGAGAGGGGGGCCATATGCAGGTTGAAAAAGACTATAGATGATTCTGATATTCTTTATTTCTAAGTTGATTTTTAGTAATGTAATATAACATTTATTTTACAGATAAAAGGTAAAGACCAGGGAAGGTTCAGGGGTATCCAAAGTCATAGGAAAACAGGGTCAAAACTCAAATTTAGGTCTCCTGGATCATTATCTATTTTTGTTTTTACTACACACTGGCTTAGCTCACCATGTATAAAGAAAATACTACCTAGAGATGGAAGATACAGTTTTCTTTCCAAAAGGTAACCTAAGGCTTACATGGCCATCAAATAGTTATTTAACTGAATTTAGGTCTTAATACAAAAATAATTACATAATTAGAATTTATGTGCTAGATGCAAATATAAAATGAGTAAAAGTTAAGCCATTAGTCATTCCATCACTCCCAAATGCAGATTACAAAAACAAAAAAATGTATCCCCTGCCTGAAAGGAAAGGTGGAGTATCATATCCTGAGCAAGATGAAACAATTTCCTGAGTTAGTCACAATGAAGTGAAAAATAATATCTAAGGCCAGTGTCATAGAAACCTCAAAATGAAACGAAGTTATAAAGTGCTACTTAGGTGTGATCACTTTTCTGACTTTATGTATGTTTTTTATTTATAGTATGATATTTGTATCAGGAAACAGTTCAATGAATACTCAAATGAAAACACATTCAAGGAAGCACAGCCATGCCTTTTGACCTTATTGCTCCCCATTTTGAAACATTGGGAGTACAATTATTTCAAAGTGTGTGGAAAGCTGCCTATACAGCTCTCGGCAACAAGTCAGAAGAAATGACTGAAATTTTCCTTTGGCTTTGAGATAATATAAGAGGCCAGGACAGTATTTTATATTTCTTAAAATACTTGACCATTCAATGCTGCTCTTAAAAGAAGTAGAAATCAAGGTAAGAGAGGGGAGAGGATTGTGGTAATTGATCTCTGGCAACTGGCGCTGGGTTGACAGATGTCCTGAATACAGAGTTGCAAAGGGTCCCAGTGTTCAAAATAATTAAATAGCTGGATACTTTCTTCTGTTTTATCCCTGTAAAAAAATATAGCAAGAAAACAACAACAACAGCAAGGATACTTTTATGGGTGGTATCCAGTGTTCTATTAAAAAATAATTATTTGGAAAATAGCTCACATAAGAGCAAAGCAAAACTTTGATGAATTCCATAGGGATAGGGAGATGCTGTATCAGATAGAAAAAGCATATTACAGTTTTTACCACTTTTTCTTTAAGCAATTTTCTACTTATTTGATCTGAGAAGTCTTAGTAGTTAAATTAGACATTGTATGCTTCTAATCTTCCTTTTGTCATGTAGTAAGTGTCTAAGTATTTATTCATATGTCACCTACTTTCCTCTTTCCAATCCTCCCAGACTTAGGAAGTTGGGTGCTGCTGATTTTATTGCTTTATGAAAGGAATTCTTCTTCTATGATTGAATACAAAGAAGAGATTTAGAGGGGAGGGAGGAGTAAATAAAACCCAAGTTCAAGTCCATTCAACACACATACAAATGAGTTATCCTTATGAAATGTAAACAGTCTCCTTGGATAAAGGTTAGACATAAAACTTTGCTCTTGAAATCTGAAAGGCACCATGGTGGGCAAAAATGCTCACATGGAAGATAAAATGAGGTTAATAGGAGCTAGTCCCAGATGAGCATGGACCACAAGACAGGACCTGTCACTAACCAATTTTATCCTCATCACAGCTTGATCATGCAGAATAGAGGTGTAGAAAGGTTCAGTATCTCCAAGACCCTGCTGCTTGTAAGTGATGCTGGCACAAGAACCCAAGCAAGCATCTTCTACCACTAGCTGTACAACTTCTCCAAAGGGGTCAACGGTGGACTAAAGGAATCCATCTATCTATTCCACACATTCCTAAGACATCTCCAAGGCATTGGCATATATGGAGACCAATGCCTTGGAGATGTTTTAGGAATGCCTAAGGTCTCCATATATATATATATGTGTGTGTGTGTGTGTGTGTGTGTGCGCGCGCGCGCGCGCCTTGGTCTCCATATATATACAGAGAGAGAGAGAGAGAGAGAGAGAGAGAGAGAGAAGAATGAGATGTTTTGGTTTAAAGTTAACAAAAGAAAAGCAACAAAAATGACTCTACCTGAGCATGACTTCTTTTGACTTGGAGGGGGAGCAGGTCGTACAACTATCAGATACTTGGGTTCTGCTTCTGGAAGAAAGAATATCATTTATCAGTAAAATCCTTTAAGAACTTTAAGAACCAGCACTGTGGTCGCACACCCACGCCCTGACTCAGCACTCCTGGGAGTCCATGACCCTCCATAACCCCAGCACCAGTGAATGAGAGGACCCAGGAATTCAGAAAGTTAGTACTTCCCAAGAAGCCTATTAGGTTTTTAAAATGAAAATTAAATCCAGACTTTCAAAGCCAAATGGGCAGGGGCAGGAAAGAGGTCTTTACAAAACATACTAGAGACAGATATAATATCAATGGTCACATTGCCTTCTCTCTGTAAGGAGATTTTAAACATCTCAGATCATGTCCACTCTCTCAGTCCACGCTTCACAGAGGGATAGCCTGATGCTTTAAAATCAGAAGGAAAGTCGTACTTGCAAACGACATGTGGGTCTCACCTGTTGAATGGTCTGAAATTCCTTGCTTCCATGGGAACTTGAATATTTATAATGCTCTAATTTTTATTCTGTTCGCGAACTTCTTATGATATTTTCATATCTAGCCAGATATTTCTAATAAACATTCTTTAAACAAAGTCACAATTTACAGGTTAGTATAATTTCCACATGAAATATGAATCAACGAAATGTGTTAATAAAGAACCTTTTAAACAATATTTAGGTTTTAACGAAAGTATGTTAAAGCAATCAGTATGTGCTATCCCAAAAGGGACTAATAATTTATCAAATAATCTTTTTTTAAAAATTGATGCTTCCAAAATGAATGGTTGATAAAACATGAATAAACTAAATGTATGTAGGGCACACAAATCCACTTCATCGGTAGCTCTGACGGATTAATTAGTTGATGAGTGTTATCTATAATATCTCTTCAGAAACTCTGGACCCTAAAATTCATTCTACACAAAATTTCATTTGGATGCTGTGCTCAACCAGGGTTCACCCCTACTTGCTTAGGCAAATCTCATTCTTGTCTTCATTTTTTCTTCATTCTGGATTTAAATATTTCCCTTCTATGAGTTTGGGTCAGAAGCCATCTTGCTCAAGGCTCAGCTGACTTTATTTTCAGACAGAGAACCAGGCAACTCAACTCCTTTTAATGACTTGTGCCTTTGTCTTTTCCTGGACACCCTCCATAGCACCATTTGCTATGACCTGCTACAGTGACCACCAGTGAAGAAAGCAACCCAGGCAACCTTTCAAACTCACCTTTTACACGTTTGTGTATCATATCATTGTCTCTTGACAACCACACAGATAAAGGAGTGTTCATTCTATCCCAAAGTCCCATGTGTTTGGAAGTATTTCTTGCTTATTGGGGCTCAGGTATTAAGAAACTATTGCGCACTCAGTGCTTTCTCCATGCTGGAGATTGTTAAGAACTTTACATTCATAACTGAATTACTTCTCATGACAAGGCATCAGTGAGGTCACTGAGGCAGGATGAGCTTCACAGGTATGCAACATTCACAGTCATGGGGCCTATGCTCATAGGGGCCCCATGCTTGGCTTAATACCTCAATGTCACCATCTTGAAATTCTCAACACTTTTGACTTTGAACTTGTCTTTTGAAAGTCTGATGAGACCACTGAGCATGCACATGAGCAAAAGAGACAGAAACATACGTCTATGAACTTTTGCCTCCCTATTCGCACACAAAATTCTAGGTGCTTCACTAGCATAGCATTGCCAAGGACCCACAGTATACAGAATTCAGCAAGACTTGAAGCAGAATGAATGGGACAAGCATGCCTTCTCTCTGGCTAAGTAATATAGAGGAGCTCACTGAGAGCTCTGACATGCCACACTTTATCCATTTGAGTCAAAATTTGCTTTAAATGGAGAAAGAAGGCAATGGTGTCTGAAGAAACAGATAACCAAGAAATCCTGCCATGTTCCTTTTATTACTCCTATTACTTCTCTGTGTTAGCCAACCACTTATGCTGAAAATTAACATGAAAGGAAAGTGAAGAATAGAGCAACTTGTAATTCCTTTTCATTTTCTCCTCATTCGTAAATTAGAACATGGTAGAATGCACATGTAATGAAAATCAAATAAAATGTTGAATTAGTATTGTGCAGCATTTTCACTCTTCTGGCAAGAAAGAAATACATATGCATGTGGGAACTACAAAATAAAAATTGTGCAGAACAGAAATGGAAATTTTGTTGTTTGGTTGTTTTATCTTCTCACGCCTGTATTCCTGATGGAACACACAGACTCCAAAACACATATGGTGGAAGTATTTAATGAGCAGTGAGCCTACACATGCACCAGGTCCTGACATCTGTTCCAATTTGTAATTGGCAGTAACAGCCTATGTTTTATGCAAAGTGACTGTGAACATAACAATTATTTTGAGATTGCTCATATAACCATATGTCTTGGATCATAACACTATCTTTGGCTTCTGTATTTGTTTTCCTAGTGTTTCAAGACCTTTAAAAAATTTTAAGCACAATTAACTAGTCTGTAACATTGCACAGGCTTAGTTATTAGGAATGAACATTTAAGATAACTGTATTCTACACGAGTTTTCATAAATTGACATTTTTATTACACATCGTCTCTAAATTAAGATGTAATAGGTTCTGGCAGAATATCTGATAAGGCCATAAGGTATATATTTCCAGGTTTCTATGAATCTACAAATTTATTTAATTTGCTTAATATTTAAAATACCCTATAGGAGGGGATAAGACAGCTTTCTGTTTAAGGAAATCATCCATTTTATATCCATGTTCCTCTTTGAGGTACCTCCTCTCTGTACACAATGTAGGTATCTTCTTCGGTCATAAGACAGATTTTCCTTTACTCTTAGAGAGGATCCCAAATCAGAAAGGACTGGCAATTTGCAGCTTGGTGTGAGTGAATTTATTTTAAATACAGTAGCACCTATGCATAATATGTTCTACTTAATTATGTAAGAAAAACGTAAGTCCTCTAATAAATAGACACAAGGCATCAAACAATAATTGGGAATAATTTTTTCACCTAGCTCCCTTCCCAATTTCTTTCCTCAGTCCCTGAAATCATAAGGTATAAAGAGGTACTTTCTGGGTAAACTAAAGACAGTCTGACTTGGCAATGTCTTGTTAGAGATCAGATCTGTAGAGACTGTAGGTTTTATTCTGGCAGGGAAGGGAAGAGATTTCCCCTCTCAGACTTCCTGCTTTAAAGATCTAGGTCTCTTTAAACCCAGTCAAGGTCATATGCCCTTCAAAACCCAGAGAAAAGTTTCAAGAGCAAAATATATTGCACCATGGCACTCAGCCTCTTAAGAACAGCCTGTAAACACTTTTGGGAAGTAATTAGGTTTATGTTTTATGATAAAAAAGTATGATTGTTCCTATTGTGATTTAGAGGTTTAAAAAGAACATTCCTGCTGAATCCCCAGAGAGGGGAAGAGACAGCTCCACTTGGGTCCCAGTGGAAGAGGCTAGGATTGCCTGCAAACCTGATCTCCTTGGCTGGCAGGAATGTTGGTGTACAAGCAGGTTGCTTTGGTGTACAGAGAATGGGCACCTTGAGCTGCCTTGCAGAAGACCAGCAAGGAGAACACAGGGCACTGAGCCAGTGGGAGCTTGTAGGAGGGCCTTCTTTGAGGATCTGCACTGGATCAGATGGTAGAAGGCCTGCACACCCGGAGCTCAGTGCAAGAGAGGGGACTCCAAAAGAGCCTACCCTGGGGTTCTTCTACTGCATGTGAGGTCAGACAGACTTCCATTTGGGCTGTACTGGTTCCTTGGGATTTTGAAAAACTGGAAAGAAATGGAGTCCTAATGAAAATTTAATTTTATAGTAATATGGCAGGAGGAAGATTATTACTTTGAACTTGATTCAGTCATAAAAAGCAACATAGTCAGGTCTAAAACCCAAATGGTAATTTAGTAATATTGAATATAAAGTCATTTTATGAGAAATGGCATAGTAAAAATTCAGAATTCCATATTTCATTGAGTCTAAGACACACTTTTCCCACAGCTCTGAACTTCTCCAATGCATTTTAAAATTGATGGTCTCTGATAGGAGCAGTTGCTGCCATTGACTGACATCTAATAAGGTCAAGAAAGTGACAGCTTTAAAACTAGAAGAAGAGGGTCAGTGAGCTAGAAGAAACCCCAGAGAACCATTTGTAAAAGGCTACATTACCTGTATTCTTGCTGGCACAGAAAATGATACTGTATGGAAAGGCAAGGAGATTGGCAAATCTGTGTCAAAGGGAGCAGAGTTGGACTCTCATGGTGAAGATAAATCAAAGGTAATTTAACCTTTCCTTTCCTTTATTTTACTTTGAATGCATTTTTTAAAAAAAATTTAGATATTGATGGACCTTTATTTTATTCATTTATTTATATGTGGTGCTGAGAATTGAACCCAGTGCCTCACACATGCTAGGCAAGCCCTTTACCACTGAGCTACAACCCCAACCCTTAGTGTATTTTTTAAGCAATTGATACCTTCTTTCCATATTTCAAAACATAGTCTAACCATGAGAAAAACATCAGATAAAACTAAATTGAATAATATTATGCTAAATACCTAACCAGCATCCCTCAAAACTTTCAAGGTCATCAAAAACAAGAAGAGTCTGAAAAATGGACAATCTACAGGAAACATGAATATTAAATGTAATGTGGTATCCTGGATGGTATTCTAGACAGAAAAACAGACCTTAGGTGACAACTAAATAAATCAAATAGAATACAGACATCCACTAATAATGTATCATTAGATCATTAGGTGAAAAATGTAACACTCTAACATAAGATGTTAATGATGGATGAAATGGGTATAAAATATACAGAGATTCTCTGTATTATCTTTATAACTTTTCTATAAATCTAAAACTTTTCTAAAATAAAAGAGAATTCTTTTAAGAAAAGAGTAAGAGGTAAGATAAAATTTATGCATTGCTAAGTTAAAGGATGCTTTTTCAGTAAGGACAAAATAAAAGCCCCCAAGGAATGTGAAAATAGTGTTATTTATTAGCAGCTTCATTCATTCTTAGTTTTATGTAAAATAGTGGTATAATTTACAATTAAAGGTACTTTAGATATTGATGAGACAAGTTTAACTATTT
The DNA here is from genome assembly GCA_020662805.1 of Glaucomys volans. Classification (NCBI taxonomy): domain Eukaryota; kingdom Metazoa; phylum Chordata; class Mammalia; order Rodentia; family Sciuridae; genus Glaucomys; species Glaucomys volans. The sequence goes on along the minus strand of JAJEJO010004296.1, from coordinate 136,983 downwards.
TAATTAGAAGTTATCCTAGCTTACCATAAGACCCATAATAAGAATAAAAATCACTCATAAAACTTAAAACAGATCATGTCCGTGAAAATCTCCATAACAGTAATATTATCACTTCTTGTTTGTACCTGTGTGATCCCATGCCATATTTAGCTGAAATTCAAACCGAGTGGGTACAATCCAATTTTGAGGATTCTCTCCAGCTCTTAACACTTAGGAGACAGCTTCTGTACTGAGTAGACAGCTTCTGTATCTCATTTTATTAATAAGTAACTTCTGCTGCAAAACACCTTGAACAGTTTCCTTGTATTCTAAGCTTAGGTGCAGAGTCCTCTTGTCTACTTTCTGGATCTGAGAAAAGGGACCTAATTGTGGCCATGGAATAGACAAGTGGAGGGAGCTCAGCCAGGACCCTTGGCTCTGCAGTTCTGCGTTAGTTGCCTGTCTTGCAGCAGACATATGCCCTAGCCTGCTGGTCCATGAGGGAAAGAGGGTGAGGAAGCTTCCCTGAGAAAGTGTTTAGGAGAAGTGGGCAGGGCTGTGGGGAGTTGGGAGGTTAAAAAAAAAAAAAAAAAAGTAAAATGCTACTTGTATCTACTCATTTCTTGAAAGGCCACTTACCCAGTATTTCTAAATTGCAGGAGGGTGACCAACCTTGTTCCCCACCCACCCCACCCTTTCTTACGTTCTGGTGATAGAGAACTGAGCAATAATAACAAATTGACACCATGACAGCAAATTGGTTTCAGCAATGGGGTAAAAATGATTCATATCTGAACTGTAGTCCACAAGCATCCTAAAGCCCAGTTACTGGAACATGATAGCCTCCAATTGTGTTGATGTGACAGATGTATCATTCCACAGGGCAGAATCAACAGCAACACAACTAAATCTACCACGAAATATATCGATAATAATTATGTGACCCTAAAGTAACTACATATGCAAAGACCAGAACAGCAGCAATTGATAGTCTCAATCCAAGAATATCACTGATTCCTTTCTAGGAAGGCAGGTGTTCCTTTTGAAAAAAATAAACACTAATGGGGTATTTCTCTAGAAAATTGTGGAAATCCCATTGTCTGCGTGGGCATATGCTAAGTTGTAGCTTTGCAAAGTCTCATGGTAGCCAGATGTTCAAGTAGAATACAGAATAGTATAATATTATTGGTGCACTAACTTTACTATGTTTACTAAGTTTATGAATGAAATTTTAGTCATTTTTAATAAACAATTCAGGTTAATGGTTCATTGCCCTTAGTTGAACATAAAAAAGAATGTCTATAGAATTATAATCACCACAAACTAACATAGGTCCCCCACCTTTTAAAGTATTTCTAAGCCCCTATGGAAAAACTTGGTGGGCTGAGGATCATCTGGACCTGGTCCATACACACTCCCAGTTTGTGCTTTATTCATTTATGTACAGTTAAGCCTGGAAAAGTCATAATTGCTCAATAAATATGTTATGAAAGAAAGAAGGAATATACTCTTCTCTCCCTTATTACCCAGGGCTTAGAATCAAAATGAATGAAGTCTGAGGCTCTATAGGAAGAATGGAAAAAATAATTAGGGGCTGGGAAATTGCATTGTTATCAAAAGCAAATAATATTTTTGAAAGCTCATAAATTTTAATCGGATAGTGAGTCTTTGATAAGACTACTAATAAAACACACTGTTGTTGTTAGTTTTCTTATAAAAAGTGGCGTTTCAGTGTGGAATAACAAATCTTTTCCTTCCCTGCCTAAAAAATAATTGGAAAGGAAATTTTAAAGCAAATCCTACAGTATTTGGTAATTATTTCCATTGAACATTACAAAATCTGCTGAATAATGAGTCCACACCCAGTTTCACAAAACATGCTGTTATGCCCCCTGGCTCAAAGAGATTCTGACTTCCCTCAGCCTTTAAGATGCAATCTGCAGGCCCCCAGGCTGGATAACACTGAAGTATAAATTGTCCACGGAAGTTTAGCAGCCACATCACACAGCAAGTACTAAAATAAGCAGGAACACCATCATTGATGGGATTCCAGAATGTTTGCAGACCTGATCTAAAGGGAACTTAACAGCTTATGCTGGTGTGTGGGTTATAAGTGAAGCTGTTCAGAGTTGATGGCAGCACCCAGCAGCAGTCCCTCATCTCCACATCATGGACTCAGTGAGTGGAGCCACTCAATATGAAAAGGGAACTTAGTTTCAATTGGAAGAGAGGGTGTGGGAGCAGGGGCAGCAGGAAGGCAGGCTGGAGGGATAAAGAGGGTGTTATGGTTTAGTTATGTGCTGTACCCCAAAAGCTCATGGATTAGGTAATGGAAGAATTTTCAGAGGTGAAATGCTTGGGTTATAAGAGTCTTAACCTAACCTGTGAATTAATCCACTGATATGTATTAACTGGGTAACTGTAGGCAGGTAGGGTGTGACTGGAGGAGATAAGTCCCTGGGAGTGTTCCTGTGGAGTTTCTATTTTGTCCTTGATGCATGGAGCTCTCTCTTTGCTTCCTGGTGCCATGTCCTGAGCTACTTTACCCGGCCACACCCTTCCACCATGATGTTCTGCCTCATTTTGGACCCAAAGCTATGGAGTTGACTATCTATGGACTGAGATCTCTGAAACTGTGAGTCTCAAAAAACTTTTTCTCCTTTATGTTTTCTTCTCAGGTCTTTTGATCACAGAGATGGAAAAAGCTGATTAAAACACAGGACTTTTCCTTTCAGCATGCTGCCAAAGCTCTGTTTCATTCCTTCACTGCCCTCAGTCTACTAAGGTAGTCTGAAAGAGAAGATGCACATGCTCTTTTTCCATACAGCAGGTCATTTCAAAGATACATGCCTTTGAAAAAGACATTATTGGAAATTTCTTTCTTTCAGTGAGTATTTGAGAGGCAATGCTATTGAAAACACACACTTCATTCAGGTCCAGCTATAAAATTTGTGGGTCCAATACAAAATCGAAAGATGGGACCCCTATTAAAAAACTTGGGCTTGGTAGCACATACCTGTAATTCCAGCAGTTTGGGAGGTTGAGACAGAAGGATCACAAGTTCAAGGCCAGCCTGGGAAATTTAGCAAGATCCTGTCTCAAAATTAAAAATAAAAGGAGCTGGGAATATGGCTCACTGACAGAATATCACCCTGGGTTCAATCCCCCGTACCATAAAAAAGAAAAAAATGCCCAGGAAAACAGTACTATTAAAGACACAAAAATACAAAACTTTTTCTTTCTTCCACTTTCTGTCTTGACTTGTCATGGTGTTTATTTGCTAATTAATACTGTGTTCTGCAGGTGACCACAGACCTTCACTCATCATACCCCACCTTACTCCAACCCCCAATGGCATGGCACTGTGTTAAAGTTCATGATTTGTCCCAGTAAAACTTGCATTGAGGCTTAATTCCTCAGTGCAGGAGTACTGAGAAATGGAGCTTAATGGGAAGTTATTAGGTCATGGGGACTTTATCCTCACCAATGGATTGATCCAGTCTTGTGGGAGTTCTCACTCTCTTGGGACTGGAGAGTGGGTGGCTCTGCGGTGAGCCTGCCACCTCCCCTCACTCTCACACACACATGCTCTCTTTGGCATGCACCTGCTCATCATTCCCACATAGGCACCCCCATTTGGTACCATCTACCATGTTATGACGCAGCATGAGGCCTTTACCAGTTACAGCCACTCAGTCTTAAACTGCCCAACCTTCAGAACAATGGGACAAAAATTAATCACTTTTCTTGATAAATTACCCAGTCTTTTGCAGCAACAGAAAATGAGCTAAGACCATCTTCCACCATTGGCAGCCCCAAGATCAAAATGCTTTATCCCCCACCTACACCTCCAGGGTAGAAAAGTCAATCTCCCCTTCCCACTGGTCTGCAACCTCGACCGATAAGCCTCAAGGGATTGCAAACTCTGCACTGGGACATGTGTGTGCTCCCTCCAAATCCCCGCTGAATGAATAGTGGCACTGCCAGCTTGTGCAAGAACTGCTGCTGCCATGTCCAGCCAGGTGTCCCCCCAGGGTGTGCACATTTGGAGCCTTCCTGAGTCCCCTGCTGGAGGTGGAGGTTAGTCCAAATTGCCAAGCAGGATTGGGAAGTAGAAGGTTAACTAGACAACAAGGGCACCAGTCTGGGAGACAAGAGAGTTGAAAACAAAACTAGGGGAGGAGCTGACACAAGAGATCAGATTCCATGTCCTTAGCACATAAACCATTGTCTTATGGGACCTCCCAAGAATTCAAGATAGCAACAATATTATAGTAAAGTCTGAATACAGGTCCTCTGAGGGCACTGGTTACCTGCTCATGAAACCAGCACTGACCTGACCCTTTGGCTTCCAGTCTCTGCATACTGGCCACAAGTCTGCTATTCCAGGTAATCTCATTTCCTGTGGTTCTGGCACAGAGTTGGGATCATCTCATTCAGCCACTGTCCCAAATTAACCCTGCTTCACTTTCACACTCTTGACAAATTCTCACATCAACAATATTTAATAAAGGATTTATCTTACCCACTTGCCCCAACAGACAATACACATCCTTTCCTGGTTTAGCAGACCTGGTAGACATTAAAATTATTGGCTTTGTTGCCTTGTAGTCTTTTCTTTGCCTGGATTTTATATGTGCACCCCACAGAGAAGTTTAGTGTGGGGTGTTGTCCATTAACTGGGTTAAGGTTTGGCAAGGGCTTGCTTTTGAAGTAGAGCCCATACATGCGCACATGCACATTTTCCAGTGAACTTGGCACTTTGTTAATATTCTCTCTCCAGGAAGGACTATTGAAAACTTGGGGCTTCACTGGGATACTTTTCTTTCAAGTAATAAGCGTAGGTCACATTGGCTCTCAGATGGTATCCAAAGTCAAAGCCTTCAAATCAGCAAGGGTTTTTTCTTTCTTTGTAAATGTTCTAGCCAGCATTACCATGTGTGGATTATTCCACAAGATGAGTTCAACAATACCAGAATACTGACATGCTATGGGGAAAGCACCAGGTCATGGTGGCCAAAGGCACAGGAGTCAGCCTGCAGCTTGTAGATTTCTTAACCTCCTGGGGATTCACTGTCTTCATTGGGATGGAGGGGATCATAATAGCATATACTTCACACAGTGGCTATAAGGATTTAATGATCCATTCCCATGAAGCCTGCGGCCCAGAACGTTGTAGGTGCTCAAAAATATTAAATCATCAGTTAATAGGGTGATGAGACCCTCCACCCAATATCCGTTCACTCAGCTACTATGTGCCCACCCAATGAACAGAACACAGCAAAGGTGAACTTGTGGCTAAACTCACTTGATTTTTTTTCCCCATCCTTTCTTGACAGAGGGTGTCCCCCATGGCAGAAGAAAAGACTGGGTTATTACTTTGGAACCCAACTGTGAAAGATCTGGTGAAAATGCTAAGAATCCTAGGATTTACCCCATATGTAGATTAAGCATGTCATTTTCCTAGTAAACTGGGATACTGTTGAGAGAAAGGGAAGCACAGTTGATAATTATGTCATAACAATGGTGTAAAGCGTGACTGTGCCAGATAAACCAGGGTAGTTACTTAACCAATAGGGTAGAGTCAACTCCTAAATCCAGTCGAATAATTTCTCCATGGAGATTTCCACTACAGGCCACTAGAGACCTTTTATTTTGTTGACAGGAAAACTTTTTCCAGAAAAGTCAGGGGATAGCCAACACAGCTGTAGATATATTGACCCTGATTGTAGAGTATGTGGGGGGGGGGGGGGGGTAAGACTCAACTCTGGCCCCAAGAAGCCTACATTCAGTTGGTGAGATGTGACAAGATGAAATCATTCATGAACACACCCCAAACAGGGAACAATACAAAACAGAATCTAACTGAATGCTGACCTTCATGGCATGGCACTTGGTATGACTCACATGTGCCAAAGAGCACTGAGTGTCTTGGAAAAGTAAAACATATAAAGGGAAATAGTGAAATGGACCATTAGGAAAGCTGATAGAATGACTATGTTCCTTGGATTTAAGAAGTATCCCTAAAAATAAGTGAAATTCTAAAATCTAAATACTATCTTATATATTTATTTTCTAGATAACCCTCTAATTTATCCTTTTATTGGAAGTTGTCTGTCCAAATAAGACCCCTTCTCAATAGGCAGACTATTACCATGAACCTGGGATGGTATATCCTTTTGAAGCCATTAGCCAATTTGGGGGATATGTTTAAATATAATCAAAAGTGATCTTTAAACAGTTAGATACTGATCTCAGTGCATTGTGTAATACATTTGAAAAAATGTGCTTTATATTGAAATTTATGAATTTGTTTTATTGTATTTCCAACAAAAGATGGACTTGGAAAGAGTTTATCATTTGGTGAGCACAGGCAAACCATGAAAAACCTTGTAGTTGAATCCAGTAGAAAAAAATAGAACTTTTGAAAAAAACGTTTTCCTTACTAAAGCATAGTGAAATGGTTGCCTATTATCAACATAGGCCTCTCTGCTAGAAATTCATGGTGAATTGTTTAAGTGATGGCATGCATTTATTTAAAAAAATTGATACCCACTAGGCTAATGTCTTTTTAAAAACCCTTTTGAAGTTTACTTAAGTTCTACTAAACTTTGTGCCTTGGAGAAAAATCAAATGATTCTCTGATTCCTAATTTTTTTTAATGAAAAGTTTGGATTTAACTTGAACATTTAAAGCCAAATTCTTCCCAAATAGTAAGACCATTTCCAGAGAAATAACTAAGAATTAGATGACATTTTGAAAATAGGTTCAAACAAAAGAAGAATCCATATTAAATGGTACCCACAGCTGTTTTAGACTTCCTAAGTCTCAAACTCTCCTCTTTCTCATTCATTCATTTAGTTATTGTGTTTCTAAATTCAAGACAATATTGAAGTTTAAAAGCAATACGAGCCCCTAAGGTCCTAAGCTTTTTAGAGTTTTCTATTTGGGTGGAGTGTGGGGGCAGAAATGACAAAAAAAAAAAAAAAATAGCAATTTATTGAGTGATGCTACAACTGGATGCTATAATATGCACTTGTTTTTTCTGCTACTGGGAAGGCTGAGGCAGGGCTACTAGAGCCTGGGAGTTTGAGGACAGCCTGGGCAGTACAGTGAGATCCCTCTCAAAAGCAGAAAAAAGCAAAAACATGAAAATAAAAGCAAATAGCAATTCATTAACATTAATGCTAAAAGCAAATGCTCAGTCTCTAGGATATTCATGGAAAGGGACATAAATGTTTTCTGTTTTGGTGAAAGCTGGCCTTATGCAGAGCAAATGGCATAGAACTTGACATATGGGCACCACTAATCCATAGAGATGGTAGCAGAAGGGGCAAACAAATTTTGGGGGCCCAGTAAGTACAGAACACATTTTAATTCATTGAAACTTTTGTGAATTAGGTAGCCATAATATATGACCTTAAAAAAAACTTTTTATAGGATATTGTAGAAGCAAAACATCAGGAGTTTTCTTCTGTAGAACAGATAAAATTCCCTATATTTTGGGGCTCAATAGAATACAGTGGTTCCAAGTTCAGGTTTTCAAGCCACACTTCCTGAGTTTAAATCCCAGACTTACCATTTACAAGCTAGATAACCTTAGGAAGTTTTAACATTTGTAGTGTCAGTTTCTTTATGGGTAAGAGGGAAAGAATACCACCACCCTGCATAATGACTCTATCTCATCTGCCTTTGGGAATTGCTTCTTATTCTCAGTTGGCAGCTACCTTGCTCTCCTCCTTCACAACTCCTTGCTGATTCTATTTTTTTTTTTTTTTTTTTTTTTTGGTACCAGAAATTGAACCTAGAAGTGCTTATCCACCAAGCCACATCCCCAGCCCTTTTTATATTTTATTTTAAGACAGGGTCTAGCTAAAAGTTGCTGAGGCTGGCTTTGAACTTGCAATCCTCCTGACTCAGCCTTGCTAATTCTCCAAAGATTCTGCCAGAGAAGAGGGTCTCAGCTGGTTTCAATGGCTAGCACTATATCATTTCCTCCTATTGGTTTTTCCTGCTTCTTTTTTTCTGCAGTTATTTTTTTCAATATATTTAATTCTCTATATAGTTCCTTCAGTTATTTATCTTCAACCTCTACTTCTAGCAATTTTCTTTCAGTAAACTCATGGCCACTCTCCTTGTGATATTTATCCTTTAGTATAATAAGTAGTAGCAATCTCCATTATTTATACTTCATCCCACTTCTGTAAATGGATAGAGCATGCTTAAACATTTTTGTGACAAAGATTAAAAAAAAAAGATAGCTAAAATTCTGATTTGTGATCATAGAAGGAAAAATGTGCATTTGTTTCTGTTTTCTACACAAAAACTAAGGGTAAAACTTGAAGAGTATTACTAATCTTCAGGAATATCAATTGCATTAAAATTTATAAGCACATAATTTATATTCCTTCATATCTTGATCAATAATTATAAGTAAACTTTATTCAAAACTTTTTGAAAAGTTTCCCCTGTGGAATAAAGGAAAGGGATAAACTTCAGAATAACAAACTTTTAACCTTTGACCTGAATTTGCTGAAATAAATTTATCATCAGTTGAGAAAATGAAACTGTGTCATCCTTTTATTTTGATCCATGTAGGGCAGGTCCAAATTCTTGCTATGGTCTTACTAAAAAAAACAAAAACAAAAACAAAAACAAAAACAAAAAACTGCTTTGTTAGAATAAGATTAGAAAAGTGAAATCTAGAGATTGAGTTTGGGGGAGTCTCCATATTCTTCTTTGGAGGCCACGGCAATGGAAATCTAAGAAGCACCTGACAATTCTACTCACTAAAAGCAAATGGCAGCTTTGATACAGGGATCTCCATCTAATCACTAAAAGATAATGACTGCAGGAGAGAGAGAGGTTTTAACCCACCAAACATATTGCGTCACAAGCTTAGGTTTTGCTTGTCTCTTAATCTTGTTTTGAGAGTTGTCCCTATCAAGAAAGCATACTTGGGGTATGACAGAAAGATGAGTATGACTACTTCTTTTCAGTAACCAGCAGCTCTGCTAAAAGAATTTGCTGCCATGATTTTACTGGCACCAGCTCACCATCCCCTAATACATAACCAGACCAAACCATCGGACACCACTCAGACCATGCTTTGTCAACCTGGGCACCAAAATCTTAGAGTGGATTAGAACTTTAGTGGAAATTTAGTACAATCATCATTAATAATTGAGACAAAGCTCAGAAATGTTTAGTTAACTATCTCAGCTTAATATAGCAGCAACTGATAAAATTTATAAAGCATGCATACTCTGAGCTAGAATCCACCTAGCTGCTTTATCCACAGTCCTTGCAATGCTTCTGAAAGCTTATCCTCTAATTTATGTATAACAAAATGAAACTCAAGAAGTTAAATGACTTATCCCAAACTACTGCACAATAACTAATGATGTTCAATTTCAACCCAGGTCTAAGGCAAAAGGACTAGATATCTTTCTCCACATCTCTCAGGTAGAGGCTAATCTTTCCCAGAACACTGTTCTAGCCTTCTGGCCCAGGTCTCTGGCAGAGGGCATACAGGGCACTGGAATTTTGCCCTCCTATTCACAAGCCCTGGAATCACTCAGAGGAGTTACAGGCAAGCTGGTGTCTGGGAAGTGCAGCTGAGAGGCCTGCTCTGTGTGAAACTGTGCTTTGTCTCAATTATTAATGATGATTGTACTAAATTTCCACTAAAGTTCTAATCCACTCTAAGATTTTGGTGCCCAGGTTGACAAAGCATGGTCTGAGTGGTGTCCGATGGGGAACATGCATGAGGGTTAGCAGCTGGACATACATGAAAATTAAAGCACTTGCCCTTATTAATCCTGTCGATTCCTAACACCGGACTGGAAGACAAACTTTCAGAATTTGTGGTAGTGGTGAATCTATGATTGAAGTCTTTCCAACGATAAGAATCACAAAATAAAATTCTTCAACTTCCACTCACAATTGATGGTCTATAATGTCTTTCCCATGTGACATGGATCTCAGATGTCAATTGAACATCATAAAGTATGAGTCTTAAAGTTCAACCTTAAAGTTCTCATTTTTTATTTTATTGGACATTTGTGAAATTATCGGCAGCTAAACCTAAAGAAGCAAAAACTTAAAATGTAAACCAGAAGTGAGAATATTCAGGATGAGAGTCAAAAAAGAATGTGGGAACCTAGAAGGCATATTAAATGTGAATCCTGCTTTGTCACATCACCGCAGGACTCTCCTGGCTGTTAATATTTCATCCCAGCAAACTGAGGCAATACTCTTTTTTTTTCTACTGCTCTAATTAGTCCTCTAAAACGTTAAGTCGATTTTTATAGAAATTTCATATGAACATGAACTTCCAAAACAGCAAAAGGGAATATTTCATTTTTTATTTTGCACTTAAGACCAATAAGTGACTTGAAAATATGTCTATTTTTGATAGATATTAAAATACATGTATAAAGGTTTATGAATGATTATTAGGAATATTAGTCTACAAAGCACTAAATATTAACTTGAACATTTCTGAATAACCAATAGCTTCTGATTTTCATAACAAAATGAGGTATAATAATAAAAACACTATTCATCACGTGAAATGTGTCAGGCAATGTGGCTTAGTATTTGTTTTGACAATCAAAGTTATTATGTTTGGATACAGTTCAGTACAACTGAAAAAAAAAAATGCTATCCCATTTCAGAAGGAAGAGTAGGAGGTATAAGTGATGCTTTCTTTCCATAAAGAAAGAAAATCCTTTGCTCTCATACACCACCTTAACTAAGAGGTTTCAATTCAATACTTTATGATCATGAATTCACTAACTTGTCCACAGCACGTCAGTAAAAAATAGACCTGTTACAAATGAACAGATTCGAGAAGGATGTTAGAATAATCTGGTACATAAAGATAATTGAATAGAAACACAAATTTCAAACATTTAGCTCTTGGCAGACAGTATAACAGCCTCCCAAAGACTGCCCACGTCCTAATGCCCAAACTTGTGAATTCGTGAGGTTACATGACAGAGAAGAATTAAGGCTGCAGACAGAATTAAGGCAGTCAATTAACTTGCCTTAAATAGGGAGAGTATCCTGGATTTGCCAGGTGGACTCAGGACAATCACTAGGGCCATTACAGATAGAAGAGAAAGAGAAGCAGCCAGGATGATGTGATGTGTTATGAGAAGAGCTTGATCCATGTTTTTGACTCTCAGGTAAAGGAGGAAAGCAGGCACTTTGTGGAAGCTGAAAAAGACAAAAGCCTCAGAGCCTCCAGAAAGGAATGCAGTCCTGCCCACACCTGGAATTTAGCTCACTGAGACCCATGTTGGACTTCTGACCCACAACCACAAGATGATGCATTTTTAATGTTTTCAGCCACCAAGTTTGTAGTAATTTATTACAGCAGCAACAGAAAGCTGAAATACAGCTGCTTAAACAGTTAAGAGCAATTAAAGCAAACACAATCCTGGAAAACTATAAATAATCAATTTTAGCAAACCAAAAAATAATACTTAGAACACAAGTCCATTTTCGAAGTAATAAAAGTAGAAGCCCAAAGATTCCTTGGCATACAAAAATATGAAAGAAAAAAAAAGAAGAATGTAGGAGGAATGCTTTTCCACTTCCACTCGATAACCAGAATAGGAAGGGGACTAATAAAATGAACCCGGTGATATAAAGGATAGGTAAGAATTTTTAAAATGCCCTTTGGAATAGTGTCCTAAGAGTTCTGAAGTCTTTGTCCCTAGATTTCTTTAAGAGACACAGAGATCTATCTATGTTATATCTACTCTGCATGCAGATGTTTACTTAACTGACAACAGAACTTAAACAGTTCTCCACAGCTTCCTACGGTCTAAATATTCTATGAGTCCATTCAAATCTGTACCACAAATATTTATTACCTATATACTCAATGTAAATCGTTCTGATGTGAATAACCAGAGAACACTACATAAACCTTAACTTTAAGAGGTTCACAGTTTAGTAGCTCACCAGCATAAATAAACAACCATTGTCAGGCTAGTCAAGGAGAAGAATCACAGGAGATGGATCAGTGATATATTGATATAAACCTATGGATATATAAAAATCAATGCATTCTTATTGATCCTAAACAAACTGTATTAGTCATCAGTGGAGGTTGCCAGGGCACCAACTTATAGCAATGAGACTTATTTATGCCATTTTCCTAAAAGCATACAAAGGAAATGAAAAAGTAGATGAAAAAAAAGAAAAATCATCATCAGCTTAAAAGGCAGAAGGAATGCTAGAATTAGAAAATTGTCATTTTACAATCCTTGTATAAAATAATGGATCTGAGCAATGGTCATCATTGGATACTAAAACCAAAAATAATTTTAAAATAGAGAAATCAGTCTAGAGTACCTAAACATGCACACCAAACAATCTTAGGATCAGAAAGTGGGATGGACAGCCATTATGTACGTTTTCTTGTGAGTCACTAGGAAACACATAGTACCACTTATAAACTAGTATTTCTCACCCCAAAACCAACTCCAAATCTAAAACAGTCCCCAGATCCAATTATCTTTTCGTAGGAAATACAGGGTGAGAAGAGCCAGTTCAAAAAATCCAGAATAGGAGTACCAACTAAAGAATGTGGAATTCTATATGCTAAACCACCCAGTTTCTCTAGAAATCAAAAGGAAAGGAAGAAACTTAATCAAATGAAACATATAGGCCTTGTTTAATCCTGATTCCAATAAGCCAACCCTGAAAAGATAGTTTTAAGATCACCAGAGAAAATTAAATATGAACTAGGTATAAAATGATTTTATGGAATTATTGTTATAATAAAAGCATGACCTTATTAAAAATGTCTTACTGATTAGAGATACTTAATCCAGCATATTCAGATAAAAATGAACTGATTATGCTTTAAAATATTCCAACAAAACATTGTTCTATATATTCTTTTATACATAAAAGATTAGCAAAACAGTGGCATGTATTCAAACTGCATGATGAAACTCGAGGGCTCATCACAAGATGCTCTCGCCTATGTTTGAGATTTTCCATAATAGAAAAACTTAAAGGCTGAAAACAATAGTAAATGAATAAAAGGTCCCAAGTTAATTTGATCAGTCTTCATTATTGAAAGTGTAAAAGGCTGGAATAGCCATGCTAGAAATTTCATTTTTCTGCACATACACATGTTCTTATTAATAATTTGACTCCTATTACTTTAAGATTGAATTTCTTTCATCTGATATAGAAAGGAAGTTTCCAACAGGCCAAATTCTCAAGTTATATAACCAAATAAAAATGTATCATAAGTGAAATGGTACTTGTAGAGCTGAGTGAAAAAAGAGACCTGAGCTTTCTGTCTGTGTGAAGGTGAGCATACATCTACAGCATGAATATAGTAGGAAACATTTGCAAACATTCAAATTATTTATGGTTCATGTGATAAAGATTAGCGTGATTATATTTTTCCAACGTGCTTAATTCTCACAGATTTTTGATAAAAAATAACTAGCAGTTTTGCTATAAAGTGATTATCTTATGTAAAATCTAGTCTACATATTTAACAGTATTACCCTCTTGCCTGTTTTTCAAATCCAACAGAGACCTTTCTGGGAGAACAAAGAGGCTGCAGAGCAAAACAGATTCATCTTCAACATTCTCTGCATACATGCGTAGATGCCAGAGCTGATGTAAAGTACTTGAATTTATAGCACTGAACTTCTGAAGTTCACAGAAAGCCTCTTAAGCAATAATCCTAGCAGTGGAACAAAATATAAATCTCATCTTGGATTTTCAAAGCATTCATAACAGAGATCCTCTTTTTCTTAAAAAAAAATCCTTTAAAGGAAATTTATTTGCAAATAATTTATTTCTAGAGAAGTCTTGAAGGTGAACCACATGCTCAAATTGCATCTGAAGCTGATAAAAATGTTTTCAAAGATATATACAATTTTATAATATATAGAAAGTCTTCATCTTTTTGTCTGAAATACTGTAAAATTTTTAAAATGTGATTTCTTTTCTTTTTAAAGGTAACCTCTTACAAAGGAACACCCCAAAAGTTGTTACCTTCTACCAGAAGAGAGTAAAGGCAGCCATAAGGCAAATTAGATTATTTAAATAAATCACATTGCAGAGGATTAAGTTTAGTTATTTCAGCTGTTTTTTCCTTATGCATTGAGTTATGTGGGAGGGATTACAGGTCCAATGACAACTAAGATTATTATTATTTCTGCATGCAATACAAATTTTAATATAAAGTATTGTGCTATGGGTTGCAACAATTATGAAGATCATTTGCAAGTCTAACATTTGGTTCAGCCAAAGATGTAAGAAGAAATGGTTCTCACCCTCGAGATTTGTGTTATCTATTACACCCATTACCTCTCTTCTTTCTAAGCCTGGCCCCCCAAAACCTTACCAACTACAGCTTCTGTGTATTTCCCTTCAGTGGGAAGAGGGAAGTACTGGTTTGGAGATATGTTGCTGCCGTATCCCAGGAGAAATCCTTCAAGCTTGACATTTGGTTCTGGACGTAGGAACTTCAAGAGGATGGAATCACTGGTGGTATTGATGTGGACTTTAAGGCTTGGCTTTTTACCTAATGATGGAAACAAACAAACAAACAAACAAAATGTGGCTGTTACTTTACCTGTTTTGCATTTCACAAAAATTTCTAGCAAGGTTGGTTGCTGGAGGCACTGTTCTGGGAAAGAATGCTCTTTATTTTGCAAGGCTCAGAGCACAGGCACCCAAATGTGCCCAAAATGTAGCCAATTTTGATATCAAAGAAGATGGACTTCGATGAACCCAGAGCAGTGGCACACAACTGTAATCCCAACAAGAAGGGAGGCTGAGGCAGGAGAATTCCAAGTTGGAGGCCAGCCTGGGCAATTTATTGAGATTCAGGCTCAGAATAAAATTAACAGGACTGGGGATGTAGCTCAGTGGCAAAGTGCCTCTGGGTTCAATCTCCAGTACCACAAAAATAAAATAATAATTTTAAAAATAGCAGTGAGGAAATGAACTTAATACCATATAAAGCAGCTGAGAATAAAAAGTAATATTGTGGGGTTTCAATATTGAGCAGTTAAGTAGAATTTAGGCCTTCAGTTTTCCTCATAGTGAAAGGATCTGGATTTCCTTGTTGGTAAACCTGAATTATTTCCAGGCACAGTGGAGCATGCCTATGATCCCAGCAGCTTGGGAGACTGAGGAAGGAGGATCACAAGTTCAAAGTGAGACTCAGCAACTTAGAGAGGCCCTAAGCAATTTAGTGAGACCCTGTCTTAAAATAAAAAATAAAAAGGGCTGGGGATGTGACTCAGGGGTTGAGTGTCCCTGGGTTCAATTCCTGGTACCACCCCCCAAAAAAACCTGAATTATTATACTTTAAAAACCTTCAGTTTTCTCTGTGCTGCTCTCCAACATCACAGCCACAGGAATTGGTCATGGATAGAGCTGGAAAGGGAGAGGAGAAGAAAGGTTTCTGGCTTAGAGGTGGCTAAGGTGGTAAAATAGGGAATGCTAGAAGGAAGAGAATGGTTAAGGAGAAAGAGGACTAATTCCATTGGGAGCTCACTGTGTTAGTGAGACAAGTACATGGAGATGCGCAACAGGGAGTTGGGTATCTAAGTGTGATGCTGAGGACTAGGGTGCAGATCCATCTGGGTATCATTAGCATGCCAGTGACAGTTGGACCAACTTTCCCAGAGAGACTGTGAAAAGTGAGAAGAGAGACATTACTTCAGTTCTCAAGACTTTTTTAACCACTGATGCAACAGGGACGGATAATCACACTAACCAAAGCTCTTGACCAAACAGTGGGGAAACAACATTGACTTTGGTCTTTGGAGCCAGAGAAACAGGTTTCAAACCCAACTCTGTTATCATCACTGAGATAATGGTTAACTCATCACTCTGGCAACTCCCTGGACATGCTTGAACCTGAGCATCCTACTTTGTAAAGGATGGACAACAGCCACCTTCTTGCTGGGTTGTTTACAAAGTGAGGGGAAACAGCACATTCTCAAAACTGGCATGCAACAGTTGCTCCATCACTGCTTAGGCATCCGTTAGCCACAATTCTTTAGCCATTATTCAGAACTCTAAAAACTTTGTTTTTTTTTTTTTCCCTAAGTTCATCTCAAACTAATTTGGCAAGAAAACACACTCTGAACCATCCTGAGTCCATTTCGCCTGTCTCTGAGCCTGCTTGGTATGACTACTGACATGCTTCACAGTGGAAACGTGCTTAGTGAAGTGATGCTTGCTGGGCAAGAACTTGCTAAAGAGGTTATATAATATTTTGTCTAATACTTTTCTAAAATGCCTCAAATCTGTGAATTCCAAAACATGCCTGGCCCCAAGGGTTAGGATTGCAAGGCTGAATTACTTTATTATCCACAGATTTATTATTTTGAAAATATCTTGCCTGTTGGGAAGACTGCATTTACCAATTTAACAATTCATATTCTATTTCTCATTCATCAACATTTCATATTATAAATAACAATCACCATGTCTGTCCAACACAAGTTCTCAAAGGCTATCATACTGAGTTTACTCTGCTTCAACCAAAATCAGTCTGGGTAGCCTTAATAAATACAGGTACATAAGTGGACTCATACTACTATCTAGAACAAACTTTTAAAATGTCCTGAGAAAAAGACAAATCTTACTTCACTACAGTATCACCAACTTTATACTTTAAGATCATCATCCCAATTCTTTATTTTGAATTAGGGAGTCATGGCCCTTGTTATCTTACCATACATTACTTCTATTACAGTTTCTTACTATAGCTCCTTTGTTTTTGGCCAGTACAATCTCCTTGCCTTCAGCAGTATATACATGGTCCTAGCTTTCCACCTTGGCTCACATTGTTCATCCAGGATGGATTCCCTCTGTGTTTGGTTTGCCTTCTCTACATCCCTTTACTCATCTGGTTTTTACTTCATTGCTCCTTTCAGTGGTCAGAAAAACGATTAAGCAAGTTTTTTTTCCCCTTTATTCCAAATAAGTTTGTTGAGTGTTTCTCCAATTGAAAATTTAAATGAGTCTTCAGTGACATTGTACAATTTTTGATAAATTCTCCAATATTCGGTGGCTATATCTATGTGCATCCTATACTAATTTTTAATCTTTAAATGATACTTTTATATTTACTTTGAATAATTTTGAGCCAAGTCATATAATAACAGTCACTTTTCAACAATTATTTATAGTTAGAACTCTGCTGATTGACTTTAGGTAAAGACAATAGAAATCATACACTATATTACAAGTCTAACTAATACAACATTTGTAAGTAAAGTAGCATATATGTTACCTAGGAAAGTCCAGCAGTATAGAGAAGTAAGAGTATGCAGCAACAGATGTGAGAGAAAATAAAAATAAAAATTAAATGCAAGCATTGTGTAAAAGCAACACTAATTTGCCTTGGGGGGTAAAAACTGCATATTGGCAAAGTAGAATCTTGGCTCTGTGACAATGGTTTCTAATCCTCTGTTTGCAACAAACACCCTAGGGTATCTCTAAATATTTCAAAGGGTGTTGTGAAATTCTAAAAGTCTTTCAAAACAAAATTAGAATTAATCCACTTTTCATTTTTAAAAGTAAATATATGCCCTGCAGCGAGCAGGGCAGAAGTGGTGGGTTTGGAAAAACAGATAAAAGAAATTGTGTTGTAAATTCAAAAACTCTCTGAATCAACCAGAGGGGGCAGGTTGCTGTTGTTGCAGAGCTGTGGTCAGTTTCAGTCAAATTCTGTAAAGAAACAGCCCAAATTCATGGTACTTAGTGACACCAGATAAGCTGTCCTGGGCATCCAGTCATCGACCTGTGAGGAAGGAATCACCATGAAAGTATATTTAGTAGTAGGGATTTTTTCATATTTGATCTCTCAGAAGATTCTTATACTTTTCACAATATTTCAGAACATATTCTAAATTGTTGATATCAAGTTGGTCAAGATGATAAAATCAATACAGGAGAAAAACTGCAAAATATTACAACTCTCTTCTAAAAGTAAAGAATATTTATTAATGTATAAACAATAATTACCTTGGCTTTATATGTCTCAATGGTGTTCAACATTAATGAAGAAATTAGAAATTTTCTAAATAGCAAGTTTGGGCATAAAGTAAATCAGATACAGAACTAATTTCCTTAGGATATTAAGTGAAAGAAAAGCAATAATACTGATGTCAATAAAATAAGGAGTCATTTCAGAATTAAAAGCATAACCCTATTCTTACCCATGGTATGTAATGTGTTCTGCACACATTATATTTACAGTCCCAACCTGTATTTGGTCAGCCACTTATTCTATTATACAACTCAAAATCTTCTAAGACAATTAATTAAATCAATTCCCATCAATTCTGATATAATATATGAAGCATAGATTTTAAAAATTGACACATTTAATTTGACCAAATTTTTAAAATTTTGAAATTTCAAAGAATCAGCAAGGAAAGTAAAAGGCAAACAACAGACTGGTAGAAAAATATTTGCAAAAGATAAGTCCATTGAAGGAATTGTACCCAGAGTATATATTATTTCTATTCAATAAAAAAATCAAGGGACAAAAAGATTTGAATGCACTTGAATAGATTATTCACTAAAGGAGATATGTGGTGAACAAGCAGCACATGAAAAGATGCTCAACATCATGGTCATCAGGTGATTTCCCATCAGGGATCATGGAGCAAATATTTCAGACTTTGCAGTCCAGATGTTCTCTACCACAACTAATCAATTCTGCCACTGAAGTGCAAAAGTGACTATGGACATCATCCACAGGGACATGTCTGTGTTCCAACAAACTATATTTACAAAAATAGGTATTGGTCTGGATTTGTCCCTCAATAGCTCACCAAATCCTAATCAATAGCAAGGACATGAAAATTAAAACCACAATGATATACCACACACATAGGAATGGCTAACATCAAAAGGACTTAAAATAATAAATCTTAGGCATGATTGGAAACTTTCACACATTTTAAGTGTGAATGTTAAATTGTATAGTCACTTACAAAAACTGTTGAGAAATTACCAAAAAGCCATTGATCTTATTTCTAGGTATTTTATCCAATAGAAATGAAACTATGTGTACACAAAAACTTGTGGCAAATATTCAAAGTTGCATCAACCTGGAGACAAACCCAAATAGCCGTCAACAACTAAATGGATAAACAAATTATGGCTCTTTCATACAATGTGATATGAATCAGCAACAGAACTGAACAAACTACTAGTTACATATGCAACAACACAATTGGATCTCTGGCATGCCATTACGCCACTGTAGAATGGGCCATGACCATCTATATCTCTATAACCACGTTTACAGACTGCCTGATGAAAAGTCATTTGAGCATCTTGCTATTACAGCACTGGTAGAAGTAACTTTAATACTGCCTAAAATTATTAGTTATCATTCAACAAATTTTATGAACATATACATACACACATATTTATGTGTAGATGTGTGTGTGGGTGTAGGTGTGTGTGTAGAAAGTTTTTCTCAGGCACCTGAATTGACAGTACTGTCTCAAATGTATTTTATGCTTTTGATAGACAGTGGATTACTCCAACGCCTGTGGTCACCTCAGCTTATTAAGGAGCTGGCTAGCTTAAGTTTTTGTTTTAAGCAGGGCAATCCCTACCTAATGACATATTCAAAAGCTTCCAAAAATTATAGTTCATGGCACAGATTGTATATCATGAAAGTGTAATGTTGAGATGTATAAACTACATCTTTAATGTAGGACTTGGCATAGTTTAACATTTGTCTTAATTTTTAGGGAGTCGAAAGGGGATTGCATAACATAGGGTTGATGCTAAAATGACTCTCCCTGCTCTGGTTCCACGTTCTAAGGAAAGGTGAAAAGGTGGGAAGATGGATGGATGGAAGGAAGGAAGGAAGGAAAGAAAGAAAGAAAGGAAGGCAGGAGGGAGGGAGGGAAGGAAGGAAGAGAGAAAGAGACAGAGAGAGAGGAGGGGGAAATCATATGAAGTTTCAGTAATTTTTCCATTGTACCCAGAGTGAACTGAGTCACAAAGGCAATGAGCAGCTATCTTCAGTTCCTGATCCTACAGTGCCTATAGTCAATAGCATGACTTTTTCTATTAAGAACATGTAAGTTGGTGATTACTAGTGGAAATTTTCCATAACAGAAAAAAAAAAACCATGGTAGCTTCAGTTAAACACCTTGAGAATGAAGATTAAATGTTGCTATAATATTAGACATTATTAAAACTGCTTCTGTCAGTCCTCAAATGACATTTGATCAGAATAAGAGCCTGTCTAAGGGGGTTATAGAGATGGGGAAAGCCAGGGCCTATTCTGCAGTGACATGATGGAATACCAGAACAAGGTAGGTAGGTAGAAGGAATTAAACGGCTTTCATGGTTGGGTGGTATTGTGTGTGCCTGTGCAGAATTACAATTAAAAACACAGAGCAATAGCTAGGCAAACCCTTTCTAAATTCCAAGTTTAGTGATATTGGTAGTGGGATGCCCTGTGCAGGCTAGACTCGGACATAGAACTACAAATACTTTGGACATTATACTTCCAAATTTAGAATGAAATTCCTTCTCCATATATTTAAAGCATGGATGTTTAACCAGGGACCTAAAAAAGAGCAATAGAGTTAAAAAGATTCTGGACATTCAGGAAATAACAGTAAAGAGATAAATAGGTTTCTCTTCTTAAAAAATCTGAAAACATAAGAAAAAAATCCTGATTACAATGAGTAGATACGTGAAGATTTTCACAAATCTAAAGAAAAATGACACTTAATACAGAGACAAACTGTAATAAAATCCCATAAACCATATGAACAGTTGCACCAGTGATTTACTCAGACCTGATCACGTTAGTAAGAAGCACCCACTACGGTGTCTCAGGATTCCCGCAGGCTAGCAGAACAGCACGGTCCTGCTCCAGGATGCCTTGAACTGAGCCTTCCAGATGAAGGGCATGTTCCCACAAGTAACGTCCTCTCAGAGTTCAAGAAATAATAATCCCCTGCCCACCTGGAGAGCTCCCCTCATAAAGCCACACCTGGGCAATTCTCATGAAGACAATTCCCAGGAGCTCACATGTTAAGTCTTTATTAGGACATAATGGTTACCACATACCCTGAGGATGTTTGCTATTGAATTTAGAAAGGCCATAAGTCCAGAGGAAAAATCTTTTCTTCCTAATGGAGCACTTTATATCCATTTGCTCAGCTGTTGGTATAAATGAGTTCCATTTCAACCAAAATAACCCCAGTTTCCACCTTGGTCAGAATTCCCAGTGCTTTTATTCCTCAGGCCAATACTTCACCGTCTGGTGACTCTGGATGCCCGAATGAGACAGATTGAACTTGCCAATGTTGACATTTCAGCACCATTTGGCAAAGTTGATAGTTTTACCAAAGGAGCAAAACTTCATTACCTACTTTATAACCCAAGCAACAGCCAAGTAGGAAACTTACTTTTCATAGACTACCTTCTAAGTCAGCAGCTTCTCATTCTGAAGAAGACCTCTCATCCTGAGACATACACTGCTGTCACTTACTCACAATCCCTTATTCTGATTCTCTTGGACTGTGGATATAGCTCAGTTGGTAGAGTGCCTACCTTGCAAGCACAAGGCCATGGGTTCAATCCCCAGCACTGCACAAAAAAAAAAAAAAAAAGATTCTCTAGAACTGCTCTTTGAAGGCTGTATTATGTTAATTTGAGAAGTAAAGAGGTGCAGTGGGATGGTGGGAGGGACAACCACATGAAATCAACAACCATATATTTGAAATAAAGCACATGGGGGTAGTTTTCAAATGAGAAAAAAAAAATTTAGGTAAACTTTATATTTTCCTTGAGGAATGCAATGGTTTTGAATGATTTTGTTCCCTTCAAAACTCTTGTTAAAAATTAATCCCCACTGCAATACTGTAGGGAGATGCACGGTAATGGGAAGTGTTTAGGTGGCTCCCATTAGGCTATTAAATGGACTAATGTCATTACCAGAGGGTGAGTTCAGCCCCCCTCTTACTTGATTGCCTTCTCACCTTCTTCCATGTGTTGATGTAGCAAGGCAGCCCTGGCCACATACTGGCACCTGATACTAGATTTTCCAGCCTCCAGTTCTGTGAGCCAATAAATTTCTATTCATTATTAACTATCAATTCCCAGGTATTCTGTCAGAGCAACAAAGATTGTACTGAAAAGGGATTGTGTATATTTACTCATCTGTTTTTCATTTGATCCATTCATTAACTACTAGGTAATCTGTATTAGTGATACAAATTCAAACATGAATTGTCTGATCACAAAGACTATGCATTTCAATAAATTAGGCTGATGAATAAGTCTATTTCTGTGTAACATAATCAGTACAATGTGGCTACAGTAGAGAAACTCTAAATCTGATGGTAGGGATAGAAGGGATGTACAAAGAAAATTCCGTTTTAGGTTTTTTTAGTCATAAAAATAGGTTTTCTTTCCATGAGGTTATGTCAAAAACAGACAGGAAAGTGATGGAGAAAATAATGGAGTGTCAAAGCATACTTGTAATACCTTTTCTGTGCCACTTAGAAAAACCTGTGGATTCTTAGTAATTTTTAAAGTACACGTAAAAGAAAAGAAAGACATCAACAAGCTAACAACACCTATTGTCCTTCTTTTTCTGTTGATTTTCATGAAAATCCATAGAGAGGATTTGCTTCTATTCTCTTGCTATCTAAAGTAAGAAATAATGGCAATGGGCTCTCCAAACGGAAAGAGGGTCTAAAAGTGTGGTCCCCTGATGAGAGAACCAGCATCACTTGGGAACTTGTGAGAAGTACAAGTTATTAAAAACCATCTCAGATCTACTGAATCAGAAACTCTGGGTGGATGCAGCAATCTGTATTCAACAAGCTACTTGAGTAATTCTGAGGCATTTTCAAGTTTGAGAACCATTACTGTTTGCAAATTCAATGCATCAAAATGAAATTAATAAGCCCAATGTCATTTGAATGACATGTACAGATATGCAACACAGTGTGGAGGAAAAAAAAAAAAGACCTCATCCACAACTCTGTTACATTTCCTATTTTTAGAATTTTTCACGTATTTTAGCCTTTGAACAAATTCTGTGAATTATGATCGACTAGAATTATAATTTGGAGACACTTTAGGTAAAATGTTAAAAAATATTTGGGGTTGGGCACAATGGCACACACCTGTAATGCCAGTGGCTTGGGAGACTGAGGCAGGAGGATTGTGAGTTCAAAGCCAGACTCAGCAAAAGTGAAGCACTAAGCAACTCAGTGAGACCCTGCATCTAATAAAAAATACAAAATAGGGCTGGGGATGTGGCTCAGTGGTGGAGTGCCCCTGAGTTCAATCCCTGGTACTTAAAAAAAAAAAAAAAATTGGACTGTTACTATAACCTTTGAGAATCCATCACATGTCTTTAAATCCAACCAATTTAATTACAGACTTAGAAAACAAGGTATTTTTTCAAAATTACAAAAAATTGCAAATATACAGAAAAGTTGAAAACAAATGTGCAATGCCCATCCATAGAGCCATCACCAAAAGTCAACAATTACTATATAACTTGCTCTATCGTGTTTTTCCATTTCTCCATTCTTCTATCCATCATTAATCAATCTTATTTTTAATGAATTTCAAAATAAGATGCCCTTTAGTACTCTTTGGTCGTAAACATTTCAATGTGCATATTAGCTACAGTTTAACATGTATTTATATTTCTTTTGAGATAAAATTTACATGGAATAAATACATAGATCCTAACTATACTGGCTGATTTTGTCCAAATGCACTGTGTCTATGGAACCCAAATCGATAACAAGACTTAGAACATCACCATCAACCCAGAAAGTCTCCTCACGCCCCTTCCCAGTTCACTCCTACCCATCCTCCCAGAAACAACTGTTGTTCTTACTTTCACTACCGCAGACTAGTGCTGCGTATTCTAGACTTCAATTAAATAGAATCACACAGTAGGCTGTGTTTTTCATAAGACTTTTAGCACTCAAGACAACTTTGTTTTATGCATTGATTGTTTTTGTTGTAATTTTCACTGGTACAGTTTTAAAATCAACATTTTCACATCTTTGAGTTGTCATTCCAGATATTTATCTGCATGTTATTTACCAGGAAACAAAACCAAAAACTCTTCCATTTATTATAGACACTTAATGATTACATTTAAGTAAATGTAGATAAAACCACATCATGATTTTATTTTCACTGGAGAGCTAAGGAGCGGTCACTGATACTCAAGGTCTCTGACACTGTCCTACTCACCGTCCCACTCATGCTGTGAAAACAAGACTTGAGCCAGTCCCTTCTGACAACAGAGGGTAATGTTAACTTTCTTATGTTTAAAAATGATTCTTACAAATATGAAAGTGGGTAAATTTAAATATGTTTCATTTGAAAAAAATGGTTTGGCCCTACAATTCTCAGAATGATCAGGTTTCAAAAACCAAGCTAAAAAAAAAAAGAAAAAAAAAAAAGAAAGAAAGAAAGAAAGAAAGAAAGAAAGAAAGAAAGAAAGAAAGAAAGACAAACAATTATTCTAGTTAATATCCCTGTATTTGGGTGATCTTCCAAAAGGATTGGTGCTCCTTTTTCTTTCCTTCTTTCAGTAACTTCAATTCAAGCACACAAGAAGTTCCACTGACCAAGAAGAAGTTGAATTTAATCAAAGTGCTTCTTTATAGGGTAAAGCAGACACCCTACAACTTCTCCCCACACTGTCAGAGATCCTACACATACAAGATTAAACATTTCCATTGTGAAAGCACTGCTCCTGGAGCAAACTGAAATGTTCTTGATAAAAATGAAATTTTTGTCATCTTATAAAAAACATATCACGAAACTGTCTTAAATAAATCAGACAGTTTTTAAAAACCTCTCAAAAACATGAGCTGGAGCGAGAACACCCAGCATCATGTGCCATGGTTTTTCAGATATTTGGTATCTTCAAGAATTGTTTTCAATTTGTTTAGTTAATGAAACCCAATATTCACATATATAGCTGCTTATTTTGAGATGTCACTGTCAGAAGTCTCCCAGGAAAAAGGGTAAAATGTCATAAGAGCATAACCAGGTGGCCTCTGGTACTAACCCAGAGCAGGCGGAGAGACTTAAGGAGGCTTTGGGAAAGGCTGTTAGCTGTTAACCTCCCAGCAGGGCACTCCCTCTTAATGACATGTTGTGGAAGAAACAGAAGGGGTTCTGGCATGAGCTTCGCCTTTTACTGTGTTTGACCTTATGTCACCTGTCCTTGCTAAGACTCACTTTTCTCCTCTGTAAAATGAACTGCTGAATCTCATTCTTGACCTAGTTTTTAAGGAGATCTCCTAATATCCAGACAAAATATTGTCTTCTATTAAAATGCAGGAAAATCCAAACAAATCAGAAAATGAATTTTTATGTAAACATTCTTCTAATTATTTCTGGATAATATTTACTTCTCATGGGACTCCAAAATTGCGCTTCAAATATGAAAAAATATTTTCATAGACATATGGAAAAATGTGTGTGACTGTTACATATAATATATGTTATAAAGTTTACCCATTTACAGCGTACAGTTTATGATTTTTATAAATTTACTTAACTTGATAGATTTATAGAATTTATTATATCTACTATAATCCATTCTGAGAAGTTTTCCATGACTCTAAAACATTCCCTTGTACCCATTTACTGTCAATCTCTGCTCCCAACCTTAGCTCCAGGCAACCATGGGTCTACTTTGGTTTTTGGTAATTTAATATAAATTGACTCATACAACATGTAGTTTTTGTATCTGGCTTCTTTCACTCAGTCTAATTTTTATGAGAGTCATCCATCTATACTGTATCATGAGTTCATTCCCTTTTATTACTGGATAGCATTTCATTTTATGGATATATAATATTTTCTTCATTCCTAAACTGATGGATATTTGGATTGTTTTCAGTTTTGGTTATTATAAATATACTATGAAAATTCATGTACAAGTGTTTGTGTGGACATATGTTTCTAGTTTTCTTGGATAAATATGTAGATGTAAAATTGCTGGGTCATGTGGTAAGTGTATGCTTAACTTTTTAAGGAACTCTAACTTTTTCATTTTTCTATTGTTAAGATTGTGAATTCTTCTCTTAAGGACAATTCCAAGTTGTGATCATTCAAAAAATGAGCTATATTTTATAACTGTCACTAAATATAGATTATGTAATAAAATTCATCATTTTCAACCCATGGTGCTAAGGTTTAAAGGTGTCTCCCAAGGTTCACATGTTGGAAATTCAATCTTCAGTGCAACAATGTTGAGAGGAGGGACTTTCAGAGGTGTTTAGGTCATGAATGGATGATGCCATTATCATGGGACTGAGTGTTCATAATTTTAAGAGTGGATTTATTATGAAATCAAGTTGAGTCTTCTCTTGTCCTCTCTCCCCATATGATGCTTTCCACCATGTTTCAAAGCAGCAAGGTGATCCTGGGCAGGTGCCAGTTCCATGCTTCTGGACTTCCCAGCATGCAGAGCCAGGAGTCAAATAAATTTCTATTCATTATAAATTACTCCATGTGTGGTATTCTATTATAGCAGCACAAAACAAAGACATTGGGACATCTCTCTTTAGTCATTAATGAAGACCACTTACTTTGTTGCAATAATTATTTTAAAATACATTAGCTCCACCTTATCCAGAATGTAAAAGAGCAACTTTTGCAATAGTGATCATCAACATTCTTAGCAATGACTGATGAAGGATAAATTGCTGAGTTGTTTTCTCAATCTCTAGTCATGCTAGTTTTAAGACTATTTTACCTATACTATTTATGAATATTTGTTCACCCCCAAAATTAACCAATTCTGTAGAGCTTAGCTTCATTATTATTTGTATTTAAAATTAAAGTGAAATTTGATAAAAAAAAAAAAAATTTCATCCTTGTGAACCAAATGCTCCAGTTCTAATAAACAGCTATCTATAGTGACTTGGGACTTTGTGTGACTGTGATAGTTTGTCATTGTTTCTTGTTCATAGTAAGAATTAAAACATTTTGAATGCCTAAAATGTTTTTCAACATTAATAAAATCTTGAAATTTCTGATCACATACACATCTAAATTGTAAATAGCTCATTGCTAACATCTCTGACAGTTTGCGATTAATGCAGCATTTGGACTTTTCTAAGTGAGGAGAAGAAAGCCAAGATGGCTTGGCATCATTTTCTACCATTCTGACATTATTAAAATTTCCTCATCTTACATGATGGATGTGACTCAAGCTTTAGACTAAGTCCTTAAAATGGAATTTTATAACATTGTTTAAATGTTAGCAAAATCTAACTGAATGAACCAATTTGAAAAAAAAAGGGGACTTTGACTTTAAATTATAGAAATAAGATGGAAGGCTGCCTTACAACTTTTTTTTAATGTTACAGTTTCTTTTTCTTTTTCTTATATTTAGAACATAGGAGCTACAATGAATTTCCCCCATTCTATTCAAAACTCCAAACTTGGAAATAAGAAATGAGATTGTGCTTTGACTATCCATGGGAGAATGTTCCTTAGATAATGAAAATGTGAGTCACCATGTGGGATGAATTAATTTAGATAGCGAGGAAGAGAGGCTAGGAACTGAAATAAGCTGAAGTTGAGACAATGAAAACCGTTAGGTAGCCGAAGCTATGATACTGTTGTGGTCTGGATGTGAGGTGTCCCCCAAACACTCACATGTGAGACTATGCAAGAAGGTTTAGAAGAGAAATGACTGGGTTGTAAGAGTCTTAACCCAATCAGTGAATTAATTCCCTGAAAGAGATTAACTGAGTGGTAACTGAAGTGGTAGGGTGAGGCTGGAGGAGGTGGGAATTGGAGCATGACTTTGGGGTGTATATTTGTACCTGGCAAGTGGAGAGTCTCTGCTTCCTGATCACCATGTGAGCTGCTTCCCTCTGCCACATTTCCACCATGATGTTCTGCTTCAACTTGAACCTTGAGGTACCGAGCCAGCCTTTTATGGACTAATATCCCTGAAACCTTGAGCCCTCAAACTTTTCCTTCCTACAATTGTGCTGGTGGGTCCTTTTAGTCACAGCAGTAAAAAATAGCTGACTAAAACAGATGCTGAGAATAAAAATAGAGTTCAAGACAGTTTACTGGTAGCAGAAAATAGATTTGACACAAGGGAACATGAGAACAAAAATCCAAGATTACACTGTTGAGGTGCCCAGAACTTCCATAGCTCAGTAACTGCTCTGACCTGAGAGACAATGAATTTAATGCACGGATAGGAGCAAGTCAGTCAAAGCCTAAGTGTGCATAGGGAGAAGGCAGGCAGGAACAGCACTCTGGGGTACAAGGAGCCTTTGAGACAAAAGTAGTGCATGAGTTTAAAAAAGGTTAGTGTGGCTGGGACAATAATGAGTCAGGGGTATACAATGAAGCTACCAAGGACAGAGCAGTCAGATCATACAGCGTCCCTATAGGCCACATTAAAAGACATACCACTGTGTTATAAACAAACCTAGATTATTTTCCCTAAATACACACACACACACACACACACACACACACACCCCAAATTTCTGAGAAATTAATAATACAAAATTTACATCTTAGGCAATTATAGCCACATGGTAAACTTTGCCTCGTGAGCCCTTATAAACAATTCAAATGCTCAGAGCAAGATTTGATTTAAGCAGAAAAACAAATACGCTGTTTTTAAATGAAAAACACTAATAATATTTTACAAGTAGATGACAGTTTAAATGGAATTCAATCAATACAGGTCCCTCCTGCAAAGAGAACATGTTATTAAAATCAGTTGTTATTCATTTTAAGCCAAAAACTAAATGAGAATAAAGCATTTGGCATTCAATTACTATATTGGCATGGGCCCCCTGTTTCCCCTGAGAATTTTGCTACTTAAAAATTACTAAACTGTGTCTTCACCAAGTCACATCATTTCACCGTTCATCCCAGGCTATTAGCACGTTTCCATTCCCTGTACTCTAAGAATAATTTGATTTTTTAAAAGAAAAGAAATAAATACTCCACATTTTAATAAGAAATTTAAGAGTTAGGAAAGAAAATATTTTAATTTCTCATTATCTAAGATCAAGGGAAATATTCTATAAAGATTCTTTATATGTTCTTCCAAACATTTTGCCTGGGTATAATATATAACAGTTTACAAAAATGGGATTATATTCCAAATGCTGTTTTATGACCTGTATTTTCTTTAACATAAATATTCCTCTCTATCCTTATTTTGAATGACTGCACTATCTTTTAATTAAGTCATAGGAATCTTTCCACGATAGTTTATAATCAAATTCTATATCATCTCTGTGAGTTAGCAAAGTTGACCAATTCTCTCAATCATTTCACAACTGAATTTACTTTGATGATATTTGGTATTGATTTTAGGGATGAGAAACTTAATTGATCAAGATCAGTTTTTCATCACATTTAAGATCTGTTATACTGAATTTACTTTGGCATTGGAATACTGTTGTTTTCTTGTCCTTTAGATTCTTTGTCTGATCCTAAAGAAATAGGGCTTAAAAGAGGAAGGATGCAGAGGGGATGTAATGGCCAAAAAAACTGTGTTCAATTCTCAGGTTAAACTCAAAATGGCCTTTGTTGTACGAACGCTTCACTTACTGTCTAAATGTCATTTTATCCCTTATAAAACATAATCCACCCTTGGAATTGATGAGAAGAGTAAATGAAATAGTTTGTGAAAACAAGTTTCTAAACTATAAAACTCAATGGTAGTTACTACTGATATAACCTCAACACATTCTTTATAAGTTGAGCATACTTTCAATGTTTAAGATTTTGTTGTATTTCAACCAAAAATTTATCTTATAAACATAAATGTGAATTGTAAGATGTGTAGGTTGTTAAGGTATACAAAGATACTATCCTGGCACACAGTACCTGGCACAGAGAGGCTACTCAACAAACGTGTTTTGAATGAATGAGTGAACACATACAACACTTTTCTCAAGTGTAAAGTACTATGCTTGATAGGCATTAATACTAAGATAAACAATGTATTTCCTCAAATAAATTACATAGTTTTGCAGTGTATAAACTTGTGAGAGTAATTACTCAACATACTCAAAAATTTCTACATAGAGGGATGCATCATACACCGAGGTCATTCAGAACACTGACTAATCAGGAATGGGTGGGTCAGGAACAGTGCCATAGAAGTGGCATCAAAGGTGGGTCTCGAAGTTCAGTAAGGACTTGTCCAGAGAAGAGGATGGGAATGTCAGATTGAGTAGCGAGTGTTGGGGTGTTGATATCTATGCTAATTCATTTCATAAGACATTATGTAAGGCATGATATATCAGAAGCACTTGTTGGTCAAAACACTCCTTTCATCCACAAATTTAAAGTTAATATAAGATCATGAACATTTGATTCCACTGCATATTCCCATAAAGAAGTCTCTCTTCACCAGGTACAGTGACACATAATCCCAGCTCTGGAGGCTGAGGCAGGAGGATTCCAAGTTCAAAAGCAAGGTGCTAAGAAACTCAGTGAGGCCCTGTCTAAGTGAAATACAAAATAGGGCTGGGGATGTGGCTCAGTGGTTGAGTGCCCCTGAGTTCAATCCCTGGTACCCACCCCCCAAAAAAAGTCTTTCTTCTGTGTGAGGAATTATTTCTAGAGGTTATAACCAACAAAAAATACATGAACTTTATCTCTGGTGTCCTTCCTATTCTAGGCATCTGATACCAATCATTCAGAGTTAACATGATGTGTCCATTTTCATGGACTGGGACAGCATGACCAGGAGTTATGACTCTACTCCCAGCATATTAAATTTGACTGAGAATTTGAGGATGCACCCAAATCCTCTGTAAAGAGCAATGGTGGACTAATTCTTAACACTTATCTACCATACTGACTATTCATAGGACAGTATGTATAAATCTATTATTTCCCACACTAACATTAGAATGATTTTAATGGTCTTAATTCTAAAAATATTTGAGACAAGTCTAATGCTGATTGGAGAAGTCCATGTTTCAGACATCTGAAGTTCTTATTCCTCATGATTTCTCCATAGCACTGAAAACATTTGCCCACCCTAATGCAAGTGTTCTCCATGAGCACATGTGTGCATGTGTACCCATATTACACACTTAACACACCTCGATTTTACTCTGAGACACACAGCATCCTGGTTCTCACTTTTCTGTGAAATCTCCATCCCTCTCCCTTCCTTCTCTTCCTCCTCTGGCCCTCACCAAATTCTGGCTTTTGCATTTTCACAGAACTAACTCCCTGGTGCTCAAGGTTCAATGGTAACAGAACTGCTAACTAGTAAGCTGGAACCTGCTTCACTCTCATCCAGGGTCTAGGGACCAGCAGTTCTTTTGTGAAAAGATAAACTTCTGAGAAAATAATGACTGTCCCTCTTCTACTTTCCTCTGCTTAATCATACCTACTTCAGTGCAGATCACCTCAGAGCCTAATAATTTTATTGTAACAGAAGAGATTCTTAGGGAAAACAACATATGGATGATGGTTTTATATCATTCAAATTACTTACAATGGGTTTTAAATGAATCAGTGTTTCCCTACAATTTGTATTTTGCCTTTTTTCTTAGCCCTGTCTAGTAAAATCACTGATTATTATTTTTAACTTATCCCATTTGTTTATATTACTATTGAATAAAATCTCAGATCATCCTATTGGCATTCTGGACTCAGAATAAAAGGCATCTAATCTCTAATGAATCTACAATTCATTCCTATAATTTTGATCAAAACTGCCTCTTTTCCGAATTCATTTAAAAATTTATTCTTAAAATTCAAGAGATCTATTTTACAACATGGTGACTATAGTTTTTAACAACGTATTGTATTATGTACTTGTAAATTACTGAGTGGATATTAAGTGTTCTCACCACAAAAAATGGTACGTATGTGAGGTGGCAAAAACTTGGTTAATCAGCTTGATTTAGTTATTAAAGAATGTACACATATTTTAAAATATCATGTGGCATACCATAAGTACACTCAATTTTGTCAATTAAAAATAATTAAACAAGAAAATATTTGCATATGTATATGCACACTGTGTCATTTATACTAGAAAAAAATTAAACTCTCTAATTGTAACCTGAATTTTATTTTTTGTGGTGATTGAAATTGAACCCAGGGCCTCACAGATGCTAGGCAAGTGCTCTACCACTGAGCTACAACACCAGCCCCCTTGTGGTAATCTGGTATAAAAAAATATTTTGGACTATGAGATTTGATCTATTAAAATACATAAATACTATTTAGATTTTTTCAAATTAAAAGGAATAAATAGGCATTTTATTTTATCTTTTTAACGTATTTTTTAGTTGTAGGTGGACACAATACCTTTATTTTATTTTTATGTGGTGTTGAGGATTGTACTGAGGACCTCACATGTGCTAGGTGAACACACTACCACTGAGCCACCACCCTAGCCCTAAATAGGTATTTTATAATTTAAATATATTTCCAGGGAGAAGCTCATGAGCAAAACCTTGGGGATGTAAAGATAAAACCATCTTAACCTTGAATTGTGGGTTTCTCCTGTACAAAGTCTGAATATATCTTGCTGGTATTTCTGTAAGATCCCTCTTAGCTCCCCTGAGCTGCTTACTTGCTCTATTCTTTCTCTACTCATTGTTTCTCTTTCCACTTTTTAAACCTCATCCTGCATTCTCTGAATATCATATTTGATTTTTTCCACTTTTCACATATGCTTCTCTCAAACCCCCATGTAAGATGTCATCATCCCCTTCTGGACAAAACACATCTGTGGGCCCTGAACTCTGGTTGAGTCTTCTGTGCCTGCATAATATTCAAAAGCTATGCCTGAAAAGACCAGTCAAGTCTTACCCACCTTTATAATCACCACTCATCACCTTCCAATCCATCCTTCTCACTATTTCCAGGTTAACATTGTGCAATACTACTTTATTGTTACCTCTTCTCCCTTCCACCCTGAGGCTGGACCAAAACAGTGAATGACAACTCCCAGAATAAAGGTCAAAATAAAGCTACACTTATAAATGAGGGGAAAGGCTGACAAAATTATGTTGCACACACAGGCTGAATCATGTGTTTGCAAAGTTTAAAAGACAGTGCCACCTCACACCTCAATTGGGGAAGGAGACTGATCTCCTAAAAGCAAATGCTAACACACAATAGGAGACATAAACAAAAAGTAACTTTGCAAAAGGAAGAAAAGGATTTTTCAGAGATATGATGATGCTTTTAGGGATACTTCTCAGAGGAATCAGTATTATTTTTGTCCTTTTATTTCCATGTGGTTGAAAAGACTATTGTTATACAAAGCAGTGCTTGAGATTGATTTAATTTAGAGGGAGCAGAGATTTTTCTGCAGAGAAATGTTCATGGAGAAGATAGGAGTTCAGTTTAGCTTTGGAAATAAGTTAAATAAAAGGCTTGTCCTGGAAAGCATTTCAGATAATAATAATAACAACAACAACAAAAAAAACCCAGAAGCCCATATGCAACAGCAAATTCAGAACACAGTCACAAGCCCACAGAGCATTTTGAAATAGAAAGATCATGTTCATAGATACTTGGAACCTCAGAGTTGGAGGAGACTTGAAAATAATTGTATCTGTTCTCTCTCCCTCTCATGGTGACACTGGACAGACACACTAGGTCATACTGTGGATTAGCTCTTAGAATAAACTGAGTATCTTCCTCCTAAATTCTAGTTTGATTAACTAAGGCCTAGGTACCATGATCCTAGGCACTGTATTTCTCGTGTTCATCAGAACATTTTTCTCTCAAGCATGGCATCTAGAAATACACATGTGCTGTTTGTCTTTCAGAAAGAACTCAGTGGTCATCTAAAGGACTTACTGTTACTTGCTAATGTGGCATAAGCAGGCCAAACTTGGAATCAGCAATGCGAACAGGAAATATTAACTTCAGACCAAAAAGGCAACCATTTTATTTTTTTGGCAAAATTATAAAGAGGATTAACAGAGCTGGGAATCATGAAATCCTGGAATTGCCCTTTGGATAGAATTTCACTGACTAGCCATAAGTCACAGAATGACTTCTAATCAATTTAAGGATTATTTTCACTTACATACTTTCCCTGAATTCCCTTCATTACATTTATTTTTAGAATGGCTATTCCCTGGCTGTCTCTCCTTCATCCTTATCCCTTTCCTCTGTCTTTCCCTGTTACAATCTATTAAATAAATGAAGTAGCAATAAACTGACTGGTTTAAGGAATTACACTTCTTTACAATATGTTTCAGTCAGTCCCTTCAAAAAACATGTAGTATGAGATAAAACAGGATTCAGATAGGTCCACAGACCGTTATATCATTCATAGATAATCTTGATAGATAATCTGAGCACAAAAATTGGATCTGGGTGACAAGGGATTGATCCATCCACATTAGTACTCATGGGGTAGTGGATGCTTTTCCTCCTAATCCTAGGCCCAACTGAAGTGCCAGAAAGTTTGTCATGTAAATCTAGGACACAAAAAAGCACATATGGAAAATGCCTATTAGCAGCTCTCATTGTTATCAGAAACAGCACATTTCCACAAGGCCCAGGGCAAAAGTAAATGCACTTATCATTCCTTTCATTCTTAAAAAATGTTGTTTCATTTTTTTACAGAATCAGCTGGCAAGAGATTGGGCAGGGAAATCAAGACAAGCCCTCTTCTCATAAAATCAGACAATCATGCCTCCCCTCCGTAACCACATCGAGGGTAATCAGCATGAATGTCATCAGGCAGAAATAATGGGTTTGGTGCTGAAAATCCCAGCTGCTGATTTCTAGCACGAGGGGCTGTCTGACCGTAAAACAACTCATTTGGCCCAAGAAGGATACACAGCCCTGTTTGTGATGGGCTCGAGTGCTACACTCAGTGCCTGCCAGACACTGTCTCAATAGCATCAACAGGTCAGAGCACAGGGCTGGCCTTCTAAAACAGTGACGATGGCCTTTACTGTCAAGAATGACTGTGCTGATCCATATGCCCTTTGCAACATGTTCATTGGGCAATTTTTTTTTCCTGCAAATGATAGTGAATTTCCATATTTGATGTTTTATTTTTGTGTTTATCCTCTTCATAATATTTTGTTAGACCATTCTCTACTTGCATCATACATCATTCTGATGATATTTTTATATTTATTTCGAAGATGTCTTCTAATTCAAATTAAATAATAAGTTAATAGAATTAACAATCTTTACAAGTGGAATCTATTACATCTATCAGCAAATATGTAGGGAAGGTAGGCATCTTCTTTGAAAATCCTTATAGAAAGTTAGTCGCTCATTCAACAAATATTTATCAAGCATTTATAATAAGTGAAACTCATCTACAAGATGGAAAAAAGCAAATGGGACAAAACAAACAAAAATTCACACTGTCATTGAGCTTACATTTTAGAGAAAAGAGACAAAGAGATCATAAGTAAGCCATGGTATGTCAGATGATAGGGCAGATACCACTGCTCTTTCTTGATATCTGATTTCCTTCTTATTCTGAGCACATGAGAAGAGTATATATCTCCATCTCCTTGAAATCAGTTGTGAACCTGTAACTAATTCTTACCAGTAGGTTGTACACAAAAGGAACATATGCCACCACCAGGCCGATACATGTTGTTAGTATGACTCTTTAGTCTTTCCCTTCTTAGGGAATAAATTGATCAGATAGAGCCTGGGCCCTGAGTGACTATGATAAACAGAGCTCCTACTCATATTTAATAAATGTAATTGAGCAAAAAGTATGTTTTTGTTATTTTTAAGACATTGAGATTAGTGGGGACTGTTTATTATTGAAGCTTATTCTAGCTGACCTGACTAATGCAGATGGTGATGAATGCTGCAGTAAAAGTAAACCAGGGCAGTACATAGGAAAGGTCAGGTGTAGAATCTGACTTAGGTGGGGTAGTGTATCATCTTTGATAGAGAAGACAAGAAGACTTCACTTTAGGATACAGACTTGAAGTACCCTAACCCTAATCATTCAGATATGTGGGGAAGGAAATTCTAGATAGGAGGAATACTGCAAAACCCAAAGAAAGGAACATGCCTGGCAACCACAGCTGTGGGAAGATGAAGGAGGATGAAATGGTAAGAGTGAAGCAGGTAACTTGATAGGTAAATTGAAAGGACACTGGGAGGATTTGGGCCTTCACTATGAGGTGTAAGCCAAGAGGGGGTTTAGAGCAGAGGAATGATAATACGTGATTTATAACTTAACAGAATTGCTCTGGATGCTGTGTTGAAAATCTGAAAGGCAAAAACGGGACCAGTTAGGAAATTATGGAAATAATGTAAAGGATGGAAACTTGAATCAAGATGGGAAAGTGATAAAAAATGGAGACCCAAAAATTCTAGATAAAATTTAAAAGTACAACTGGAAAGATCTGTGAATGAATCAAGTATGAGATAATGAGGGAAAAGGAGCTACAGACATCTGCAGTGTGAATGGGAAGATGGAGTTGTCTTTCACTGATGAGGAAAGACTATTGCCTAAGAAAGCTTGGGGCAGAATATACTCGGGAGCTTGATTCTGGACATGCAAACTCCTAGGCTTCTACTAGAAAGCCAAGTAGAGACATTAAGTAGGGAGTTGATTCAATGGGTCTGAAGTTGAGGGGAGTGGTCAGGGCTGGAGACACAACTTTTCAGCTTGTGTTTAGATGGTTTTTAAATCATAAGACTAGATGAGATCATCGAGGGAGCAAAAGGAGATGAAAAGAAAAGATCCAAGGACTCAGTCTCAGACACTCTGGTTTAAGACTTGGTAAGATGACAATGAATCAGCAAAGGACACTGAAGAGCAGCCAGTGAGCACACAAGAAAACAGACAAACCAGGAAGTTGAAGCCCAGAGAGGGTAAGTTCCTCGCCAACAAGAACCAGACCGTATCTCTGCTCCTGGACCCCACTGCTCCACAGCTCAGCCCATGATGCAGGAAATCGTGTGGGAACAC
The DNA here is from genome assembly GCA_020662805.1 of Glaucomys volans. Lineage (NCBI taxonomy): Eukaryota > Metazoa > Chordata > Mammalia > Rodentia > Sciuridae > Glaucomys > Glaucomys volans. The sequence goes on along the minus strand of JAJEJO010004296.1, from coordinate 100,004 downwards.
GACGAATTTGTTCATTATGATTTGTGAAATCTTTCATAAAATTAGTCCAAAAATGAAAATATGTTGTTGGTGATACAATGATAAATTGATTAGGAAACGAGACAGAGAACAAAGGAGAGAGAATATGAAAGAGACAAAACAACCGCCAGAATAAGCAGTTTCTTTGTGGCTTCAATTCATTTGGAAGTGTACTTTGAGGATATGCTTAACCAGAGGGACAAGCAATCTACTTTTTTTTTTTTTTTTTGGTACTGGGGATTGAACTCAGGGCACTCAACCACTGAGCCAAACCCCAGCCCTATTTTGTATTTTATTTAGAGACAGGGTCTCACTGAGTTGCTTAGGGCCTTACTAAGTTGCTGAGGCAGGCTTTGAACTCGAGATCCTCCTGCCTCAACCTCCCAAGTGCTGGGATTACATGTGTGCGCCACCGTGCTTGGCTAATCAAGTACTTTTACTCAGGATAGTTTAGCATATATAAACATCCTCAAATATATATACATATACACACATACATTGAATATACATATACATGTACACGTTCACACATATGTATATATGTATAAATATATATGTATATAAAATACACACATGGAAAACTCATGAAAGAAGTACCACATACCACAATTCTAAAACAGAAATATGATGTAGAAGTATTCCAAATCTTCTGTAAAACACTGAACTTCTAGTTTCCATTTATGATATAACAAGTTGGAAAGAACATCGTTTCTAGCTTTATAACAACCAAAAAAGAAAAAAAAAAAACTACCAAACATTTTTAAAATGGGCAACATTTCTAAAACTGGTTTTAAAACAGTTGATTCAGAGAAACTTGAAATCTAAGACAAACATATTCAAAGAGAGAGAATACTGGATGCCACAGAGGCTATTAAAAAGAATTCAACGAAAATTTTAGTGAACCCCTAACGGCCTGTGTGTACTATCAGGAGAATACAGAGCACCTGGGAGCCAAGGACACAGGGGAATTTGCCCCCAGTACATGGCTCTTCTCCATGAACCTCATAGTTACTTACAGGAAAGACTGGAAGCAGCAGCAAGTGAGTCCTGTAATAGCTTCCCTTGGGGTACAAGCCTGGGTAAGGCAAAATCCACCCAGAACTGTAAGGCTTATCTTTACTATGAGAATACAAGTCTAACCCCACAGGGAAAGGACAACAACCTGGCTGGCTTAGAGCACAGGTGAACTGCACTGCATCTGCGAGAAGAAGATAGGAAAATATGCTCCATCCCTGGGGAAGGGGCAAGAAGGGGATAGGAAAATGTGTTCCATCCCTGGGGTAGGGGCGGGAATATCGCCCAGATCAGGCCACTGGAGATCTTCCCCTGTGGGTGAGGCAGGATCACTGGGCAGACCTCATTCCTAAAACCCAGAACAGTGCTCGCTTAAGACTGAGGCTGAATCAGACAACAGAGGGGACCCTTCCACACCCCCACCAACAGGCTAATAGGCTTTGAATGACACATAACAGCAGTCTATCCATTAAGAGCATGGCTATAAACCTCCTTTGAGGGATAGGCTCAGAGGGGAAAGAAAACACTGAGGATAGAAAAGATCTTGAGAAATAACCTTCAGTAAATCAGTCCTGACTTTACAAAGTAATGCTAGAGAAACTTGAAGCCTGTGGGAGGATGAGCAGGAGCCCTGAGGTGACCACAATAACAAACTACAGATCCAGCTCAAATAATAACCCACGTGTCTCAAACTACCCCACTGAAGGCCTAATAAAAGGAAAGGCTAGCCTCATCTATACTGTCCTCCATAAGCTGTCAGTTTTAAAACAAAGCAAAAAATACATACATGATTACAAAGAAGAAGACAAAACACTGTTAAGAGACAAGGCAATCAGTGGAACCAGATTTTGATACAACACAGATATCATATCTATCACATGGGGAATTTAAAATAATCATGATAAATATGTTTAAGGCTCTAGTGGAAAACCTGGATAGTATATGATCAAATGATACTTTCAGAAGAGAAAAGTATAAGAAAAAACAAAATTAAAATCTTAGAAATGGGAAGCATAAGACATAAAGAAAAAAATTTTAAGTAGAGCATAAAAGGAGGACAATATGTAGTTCAACATACATGTAATTGGAAACTCAGGAGAGAGAACTGAACAGAAGAAATATTTGAAGAGAGACTTAGTTGAAGAATTTTTCTAAATCAATGGATGATGCCAAACATGTCCAAGAAGCTCAGAGAACATGAAACAGAATAAACACAAACAGCAGCAGCCATGGCTAGACATAACATCTTCAAACAGCTAAAGACAGAAGACAAAACCTGGAATGCAAAAACAAAGACACATTCACAGCAAAAGGACACTTGACTTCCCGAAGAACAAAGATAAACCATGTCAAACAGTAAAAGGAACTTTGCAGATATAATTAAGGTTAGGGATCTTAAAATAGGGAGATTCTTATGGATTATCTGTGTGGTCTCAATCTAATTGCACAACTCTTTCAAAAGTAGAGAACTTCCTGTCTGGAAGAAGAAGAAATGAGGCAGAACTGGAGATCAGAGACTTTGAAGCATGCAAGGAACTCAACCAATGGTTCCCTGATTTGAGAGATAAAAGGAAGAGAGTCACATGACAAGAAATGCGAGTCGCCTCTGGAGCTGAGAATGACTCCCAGTCAATAAGGAAAGAGTCTGCAAGCTTATAAACACATGGGACACAATTCCGTAAAGAACATGAATGAGTCTGGAAGTGAATTCTCCTTCCTGAACCTCCAGATCAGAGCCCACACCTGCTGACACACTTATTTCAGCCTCTGAAACCCAGAGCAGAGAAACCAGTCTATCCTACTCAGACTTTGACCTACTGAGTTATAATACATTTATGTTGTTTAAAACTTCTGTGTTTGTGGTCTTTTCCTATGACAACAAAGAAAACTAGTTCAGTGTTAGGTCACTTGAAGCATGCTTTATAAATAGCAAGGCTGGGCAAAGGAAGTCCCCACAGTACCAACTAGGTGAAAGAAGAAATCATCTAGGTTCTAGTCTCAGATACTAAAAAGCTCTATCCAACCAAACACACATCACTCCAGCTGCCTGCCATCACATCTGAATTTCAGTTTTGAATAAGAGTCAGTGTGAGAAGTTACCTGTGTTGATAACAAATGGAAGATGAGCAAGCATGCTCTTCCAGGGGCTGAACAGATATCACACATGCTATGGGAAGAGATGGCTCTCTGTGGGTTGGGGTGGGGTTGGCAGCAATAAGCAGTACTCCAGGGGGTGAGAGAAGAGAAACGGCAGCATGGGAGGGATGCTGGGATACAACAACTGAAGGAAGTACTGGGTGAGCGTGGCATGTCACTCCAAGTGGGTCCTCATTCCTCTCAGGGGTACTCTCGCCTTTTCCTCAAGACCATGTCAAACTTTGAGCCCTTTCCTCGTAGCTGTCCCCTCACTCACCAGGCTGTCTCTGCTCAGGGAAACTGAAGCCACTGGACAAGAATGTCCTCAAATTCTCACTTCTAAACACACCAACATGCCAATATCAGCACCCATCCCCCTTCTTCTCTTCTACATAATAGCAATGATCTTTCCCCAGGTCCAAAGATACTCTCTTTAGCTATACTCCACATCTTATCCACACCAGTCCCCTTTTTCCAGGAAAATTCACTATTCGGTTTCTTTCAACTTGTTCTGTGACAGTTCAAATGCTCAGCTCTCTCTCATCTCAAAAACGACAGCAGCACTGTCCTCAGCTGACCTCACATTCTCTTCTGGTTCCTGCCTCCTGTACTCTCCATAGCCAAACTTCTCAACACTGCTTTTACTCATTGTTTCTACTTCCCTCGCCCCTTAGCCTGCTACAGAATTGTTTGTGTCAACTAGACAGATGAAGCAGCTCTACGGTCAGCACTGGATTCAGTAGACACGTCCTCTTAACTGTTGGCCACGCTCTCCTGCCCGAGCATTCTCCTGGTGCTCCGACTGATCCTTTGTGTCCCTCTGTAATCTCAAACTCCTCTACCTTCTCATCAAGTATTGGAGGTCCTTGGGGACCATTCTGAAACCTTTTCATGGCGACTATATTAATTTCTATTTCTTGAACTATCATTTGCATATTCATGATTCCTAAATTTGTGAATCTAGTCCACACCTTGTCACTCAGTTCTATGGCCAATTCCTATCAAGGTATAAAGACTGATAAAGAATTAAGGTGATTCTTATCTCATAGTAAATTTCTATATCAGTAAGGAAATCCTAATTGCATTACCTAAGTTCTACCAGTATTAGTGCAGTGATCAGAGATAACTTGGGGGAAGACGCTTCTTATCAGTCATTTGCCAACTTCCATTCCACCATTTTTAGTAACAGTGTAAAGCCAAACTTTGACATTTGAACTAGCAGAATCACAAGTCTAAGTAAATGCACATTAGGGGTCCTCATTTCCATCCCCTTTTTCTCAAGTCCTATCTGACTCAAGGCTTAAGAGAACTCAGAAACTTTATGGACTTTGTGACAGAGTTCTGAGCCATTCAAACCATTAATCACTCTAGTTTCTTTAAATAGCAGGGTTCATGAAAAAAAAAATCCAGTGTCGCCCTTTTAGCAAAAGTCCTTAAAAATTGCCAATTATTACTGGACCAAAATAGAGCCTATTAGCAGTGATGGAACACATGGAAAGCCTTTATTGTGAATAAAATAAATCAAAACAGCAGAGAATCTATTCAACTTGGCATCAGGAAAAGGGGTTTTAGTGAGGAAAGGAGGACTAATTATCATTTGGGTTGATATATATCAATCATTTATATTTATATATCAAAAGGATTGATATATATTATCGAAAAAAAAAGTTTATGGGGAAACCTCTGTGTGCCAGGCATTATTGTGGGTGCTCTGGAGAATAGAATCAAGGTGTGTGAGTGGTGGAAGGACCTTGGGGACCATAACAGATGAGGTCAACAGAGGCCCAGATTATTGAATGACTTTGCCAAAATGCCACAGCTGGGACTAAAACAGTCCTTGCACTCCACATGCTCAATTTAATGTTTTAGATGATCTTTACAATTGATAAATGCTACCATGATTGTAGGGGTATCGCAAACATATGAATTTATTCATTTATCACATCCCTTGATTAGAGGAGAACTTGACCCAAGAACAAAAATGGCAAAAATAAAGCTCATGAACCAGGTCCTGTTCTGCAACTCACTTAGTTTTCCTCTTAATTTAATCCTCGGAGAGCTACATGAAAGCAGGATTGGCTTCCTAATCCTGAAAATGCCTCTGTTCCCCAACCTGAAGTGATCACATTGGACTCACAACACTAATTGTTTCCATAGTGCACAGCTGTTATGTCGAAAATAGAGAAGGATGACTTCATGTGTGGACTATGAGTGCCGGCTAGAGATCTGTTATCAATAAACCCAGTCTTACTAATTTGATCATCTAAAAACCTGGGTAAGACCTTTATCCATCAGCTTAGCTTTTGCTGCCTTCCCTATGGTGAAGTGAAGCAAGGAAGGCAATGCTATCTCTCAACCTCACGCTCTAAAGGGCAACCAATGGTCCATGGGCCAAATCCAGTGCACCACCTGTTTTTGTAAAAACAGCAGACTTGAGAACGATACATACCATATGTCCCACAGACATCTAATGTATTTACTGTCAGATCTTTTCAAGAAAAAATTTGCTGCCACCTACTTGAAAGTAAATTAAATAAACATAAAAGCACATTTTTTTGCTGTTATAAGGTTGTGTTGCAAATGAGAAGTTAAAATGATTTACAAACTAGTTTCTTAAACCTTTGAAATTACAGCATGTATTAAATTATAGAAACTTTATGAATATAACATTTAATTATATCTCCCTGATCCATGACACATAAAAAAGATTGGTCTGAGAATGTTGTTACTCTTTTAAGACATACGGTGTCAGGCTTGGTGGCTTTGTATTAATGATTAGCCTCTAGGAGTTCATATAGTGCATCTCTGTACCCTCCACCATGATGAGCACATGTCTTACACTAAAGAAGTCAAATGCTGTTGCATATGGGATAGATTTTAAAGTTCTATAAATTGTAAAGCTTTAAAAAAACAATATTGGATATTATTCAGGTATGAGGGATTAACTTTGGAAGACCCAGTTTTGTTGACTAGCAATGTGATCATAGTTAATTGACTTATTGTTCTTTAACCTCAATTTTCTCATCCTTGAAAGAGATAGCTGAGCTGTATATTCTCTCAGGTTTTGGGCTCTAAACTCTGACTAGTAAAGGTAAACATCATTTGATTGGGTCAAGTTTTCCTGCATTAATATTTCATTAAATCAAACATTTGAGATTATTGATGCTTTTAGACATGTTAGGCCTATCAACCCTTTGGAGCACAGTATCACAAAGAAAACTAACTGGTGAATATGAAATAAAAATAAATCCAATTTCATAGTGATTTACTCATATCTTGTTGCATTTTTCTGATTTTAATCAATGTAAAAACAATTCAACAAGGCAGAATGATTTCAACTAGCTCGATATTCAAATTTTACTAAATTAGTAATAAAAATGCCTTGGGCTGGGGATGTAGTTCAGTGGTAGAGCATTGTGCATAGCATGTATGAGGCCTTGAGTTTGATCCCCCAAACCACAAAATAAAAAAAGAAAAAATTAAAAAGGAGAAAAGGGTCTCAAGAGACATTTTATGAGAGGTAAAATTTTGATCTACAGTTAGTTAATATCTTGATTAAATTTAGCCTAGTCTTCATAAAAATATATGTTCCATACATGAAAAGAGTAACTATTTAGGTCAGTAGACTATAGCTTTTAAAAACTGACTAAAATGAATGAGATTAGGATGGAGCCATCAGATTATGAAGAGGCTTGAAAACAGGGCTCTGTGGAGTCCAGCAGGCCCAGGTTGAGCTGCCATGGATGAACTTGGAGTTCTAAACAGAACAATCTGGACATACCTGACTCATTTTCTGTAAATGACTGGAGTTACTTCCAGCCTTTTATTCTGTTAGTATAAAGCACAGGTATTTGAATCCCAGAATCCTATTAAGAGAAACAAATCTGAAACAATCTATTTGAGAAATCTCAAATACAACTTGTTGTCCTAAAAGAAATTCAGGTTATCCTTTGAATGTGAGCTTTTCTTGAAGATGTGGGCCCTATGGGATTTGTTCAACTTTTTTAAACCCCACTGGAGGAGTAACCCAGGCTTGTTTCACCAATGGGGTCACTATTGCCTCATCTTACGTGGATCCAGTACTTGAAAAAGGGTGGGGAGGTACAGACATGATCTAAGTGATGCAAACGATGAAGCAGGAAATTTACAGTCCTGGGTCAGAGCCAAGACGTCCACATATGCAGCCTGCAATAGGCCACAAGTCAATTCCCAAAGTAATCTTCCTTTATAAGTAAAATACCCTGAGTTTTAGAGACAGAGAGGAGTTTTTAGATTGTAGAACAAGATCTTCATTTGAAAACTCACATAACTGAAGCCAAACAAGGTTAGAAGACTTTAATAGGCTCTAGAGTTAACCAATGGTGTTGATTTAGAATTAGAACCCGGGGATTCTGCCTAGCAAGCCAGACCCATACCAGGCATCCTCTGCCGCCCCATGCAGAGAAAGCAAGAGCCAAGGACTGAGGGAATAGGCATATCCAATAAACATGGCTAACAGCAAATCCTTGACTCTGGATTTTATTATAAAACTAAAAAAATCTGCTTCAATTACAAGCATAAATAATAAATGCTATCCTTGCAATATTTTCTTCCAAAAATGTGCATTTGAAAATAAGAGAAGAAAAACACTAGAATCTTCAAATCTCAAGGCATAGATCTGAACCCATAAAAGAGCAAATCTATGTCATCAAAGGGGAAAACAATACGCTTTTTGGAAAAGAATGGATTTTGCTGGAATAGACTCAGGGTGGAGTAGGAGGAGTCCACATCTGAGAGTGTTAACTCATTTCTGTGAATCATCTGCCAAGAGTCAGAGGAAATCCCCAATAATATCAGTAGAGACGTTTTTTAAATGTTCCTTTCAAGATTTAGAGGAAAAGATGTTCTTTACTTTCTTTCCCTGTTCATGTAAACTTAGTCTTAATCAAAAAGCTGTATCATAAGCTTTCTTCAAAGAACATTACTGTATGTCCTTTATTTACAAACTTTATATTACATAACAGGTGAGAGAATTTCTTTCAATAGAATATTCCCATGGGGGTACAGATCAAGCAGAATCTTGGCTATTCCTCTGGAGTCTTGCTGCAGCCCCAAATCTATTACAGGCTACCTGCCTGCATGGCCAACTGCCTCTGAAGCTGTTCATACCTATGTGATAAAAAAGGAAAGGACAATCTTAACTTCATCCAATCACTTACAGGGCCTGAGTTACAGAGTAAGCAATTAATAAATATCTGTTGAATAAATTACTTACTTTTATTGGAAGCAGAGATTAGGCTTCTTATTTCTTAACAATGCTGAATGATAAAATCAGGAGCATCGATTTGGCTTTACAATGTCTTGGTTTTTGTTCCTGTGAAAAGTGGAGTGCCCAACTGACACTTGGGGGGAAAAGCTATAGTTCCTTCCCAAACAAATACACTAAAAAGCATGACAAAGTATATAAAACCAACTCCCAGGTAATTAGCTACAAAGCAATGTGACACTTAGAGATTTATGGAGCCAGATTGGGATTTGGGGTCTTATTCTAGTCTTTTTCAAATATTCAGAAACACCAAAGAACTTGAAACACAGCAGCTTCCATTAAGTTTACTTGTTCTCACCCACTCTGGAGAGATCCTCAGACTCCTTTTTGAGGTTGAGAGCCCATGAGCCCCTGGTTTATTACCTCCCTTTCCCAGGGCCATCCCGAGGAGAGGAGTTCTTTAGTTTGTGCTGAAAACTTTCCTCTGGTCCCACAGCATCTGTTCTCCTGTTCTTAGAGAGTGAAGAGAGTGGAAAAACTCAAGTGGGCAAAGTAGGATGGAGAGGGCTGTGAATTGCACCTGTTTGTAACTGTTACTCCATCTCAGTATCACAATGAAACCATTAGGCAGTAGCCCTTCCATGGGCTCAGGGCACATACTCCACCAAGAGGTTTCTCTTTAAATCCTAATTAAAAATGAGTTACTCTGAGTCCATCAAGTAAAGAGATCTTTGAACTGCTTTCTTATAGTGGGTTTGAGCAATTTTGGAAGTACTGATACCATTTTCTGGATTCAATATACAGTCTTTTTCTAACAGTTCTCACAAGTTTCAAGCAAACATTTGCATTTGTCAAGATACTGCTTGGTGTGTTTTTCAGGACCCATTTGACAGGCAAATAGAACAGGTAGGTGATCACTTATTCCATGTAATTTAAGAGACATAGGGATGACTTGATGCTTTAACATAAGGATATAGCTGGTGGTTGAAATCTGCCTATTAGAGAAGACAGGCCTGGTTCTTTTGCATTAAGGCTTTATCTACACAAGCCCTTTAGATAAGAAGCAATTGTTCCAGGGAAATAAGACATTTAACTATCACCAACTATTAGCCCCTAATTATAAATGAGAATGTACTTAAATACCACATTGAATTTCATTAATATATACAATTAATACCTGTTAATCAAAAATAAGATTTAATAAAGAGAGTCAGCTCTCTCATCAGGAATGAGGTACTGATGGACATTCTGACAAAGCATGGTGGTGGGTTGGTCTGGAGCTGATAGCACTGCCAGTGGAAGGCAAGTCTGGAATGGAGCAACATGTCTTTAGGGGTTGTCTTAGTCACATTTTTCCTTGCTGCAACCAAAAGACCTGACAAGAACAATTAGAGGAGGAAAATTTTATGTTGGGGCTCATGGTTTCAGAGGTCTCTGTCCATAGATAGTCAATTCCATTCCTTGGGGCTTCAGGTGAAGCAGAACATCATGGAGGAAGAGTATGGTGGAGGAAAGCAGCTCAGGGCATCATACCAGGAAGCAGAGAGAGCTCCTCTCAACAAGAACAAAATATGTATCCCAAAGGCACACCCCAGGACCCACCTCTCTCCTCTAGTTGCACCCTACTTGCCTACCAAGTTAATCTCTGTCCTAGGATTAATGCACTGATTAGGTCAAACCTCTGATAATTCAATCATTTCACCTCTAAGCTTTATTGGATTGTCTCACACATGAGCTTTGGGAGATATCTAATATCTAAACCATAACAAGGGTCCTAGAGTCCCAGCTCTGGGAAGAACAGTGAGAATGTGGGTGGGTCCCAAATGTAAAATGCCCTTCCACTTTTATGCCTGCCACCCAGTCCCTGCCTGCATTATCAATGCCTTATTAGTTTGTATATTAATTAATGCCTACGTTAATTAATGCCTATTATTAATGCCTTATTAGTTTGTATATCACGCAATAGGAATGAAAGGAACAACTACTTGATAGATGTTCAATAAATGTGGATGGTACTTGAATTTCACTCCTCTGGTTATCAAGATGTTTCTCTTTATCCTAACAAAACCACGTTTTAAATAAATGAATTAGGAACAAAGTCATCAAAAATAGATCTGAAAGTGAAAATTAAAACAGAAAGGTGGCATGAAGCTTCTTTCCAGTCAAATCAATGTGTACTTTTTCAGTGGAAGAATCACAGAAATGCAGGCTGAGAAGGGTGTACCTTTCAAAAAGAGGTAGAAAGGAGGGCAACTGGGAATGGAATGTCATCCCTCCCTGTGACACTGGACTCCTATGAAAACAAATCTTCCACCTGGTAATTTCACCTCACTAGCACAATGTATCTAAGATTTCTTAATTTCATAAAGCTAGGATTGATATTAAAACACCTGTATTATATTTTAAAAAATAAAGCTCATGTCATGGAAATTTAAGTGAGGGATAATTATGTGAAAGTGCTTTGCAAACTGAAAAGCAAAATTCAATTTTAATCTGAAAAAAAAAAACTTATCTACACTGAAAGGAATCTACAAATAAACCTGTGATTGCAAATATTTACAAAGCACCTTTAAGATGTAAAAATTACTCTGAGCCAAGAAGAAAAGTGATGGATGACCAGTCAGTTTAAAAATGGTCCTACGGGCATCCACAAATATGCACAAAAACAACCAGGTTCCAACAAGCCTGTATCCACCTTAAAGAAATCAAACAATGAAGTTATTATTTTTGACAGTCAAGGCTCTTCATCCTGATGTTATCTCCATGTTAATACATATTTTAAAGGTAAATAAGCACTTCCATTAGGCTTTCCAGTTTCCCTAATGCACTTAAGCCCAGGTGGTGTTTGAGGCCCAGTAGACATGTAAGCACTGAGACTTCTTTTCTTCCTAATGAATGTTCTAGATTTCTTGGGCTATGGCTGGGAAACAATATGACAACAAGAATCACCATGTCTTTCACATCAACCAGTAGGAGTAGCAAATACAGTCAGTTGATCCTATTAGCAAATTCCACATTTGCAAATTTTTCTGCTTTTTAAGATTTGTAACTCCCAAGTCAATATTCAAAGCACTTTTACAGTTATCTGTGAACATGTGCAAAGCAGAGAAAAACTTGAGTCACTCCTTGTGCACATTCCCACCTGAGGCTGACCAAGGTGACTCTCTGCCCTTTTTCTTCATTTGTCAGACTGTAAACAAGTGTCCCTCACAAAGTATATTTAGTGCTGTACTTTTTCCACTTCTGTGTTTTTTGTTGGAGATTTAACCATTTAAAACGGCCCCTAGGTACAATGCTACCTAGTGCTTCTAAACTCAAGAGCTACAGTGCACATTGTGGAGAAATATCTGTTGAAGTAAGCTTCATTCAGGCATGAGCAATAGTGTGTCAGTCAAGAATTCAATGTTAAAGAATCAACAACATATATTAAATAAGGTACCTTCTAGCAGAAACACACACAAAACTAGGTTATATGCCTATCTATTGATGAAAATATTGTGACCAGAAGCTCACAGGAACCTGGAAGCAACAGTTCAGCATTGGCTAATTCGGTGTTTGCAGAGGCGTTATAGAATATAACTATTGCAAATAATGAGAATCAACTGTATTATGCTGTGAGTTTTTTAGATGAGAAAACTAAGACCCAGAGCAATTAAGTTATTTCCTCCAGTGCTACCCATCCAATTAGAAGCAAAGTAAACACTAAAATAGAGGCCCTTTGTTCCCAAGTCCAGTGATCATTTTCTTCCTCATGCCTCCTAATCACAGTATGGTTATGGATAAAGGGGAGACCTTTGTTTTCTGCATAATATGGGATACCCAAATTTGTCTAGCATCTTCCTCTCCAGATCAAAGTGTTTAAAGCAGGTTTAAATTGAGTATTAAACCCCAAGGAAGAAAAAAGTATATAACATTTCAATTTAGGTTGTAGAATTTTCGGTTATGATGATTTTTGAATGCAAGGGACATGCAGAAAAGGAGTTAAGATTAAACTTATATGAATACTACCTCAGTGCCAGGCAAATGTAATTTCCTTATTTTATCCCATTTGATTAAAATAAAATCAGTTTGGGCTCCAGCAAATTAATTTGCTATTACCTTTTAGAAAAGATATAGTTCTAAGAAAATGGATCTCATTTTTTTCAAGGAAAGTTGCCTAATGAATATGGGCAAAATCTCTAAGGAATAGAGTTATGGATTCAAAACTTATCTCATTCCTATTAGAATAGCTAAAATTTGAGCTGGGTGCTGTGGCACACACCTGTAATCCCAGCAGCTTGGGAGATTAAGGCAAGAGGATCACAAGTTCAAATTTAGCCTCAGCAACTTTTAAAAATTTTAAAAGTTGGGGATGTGGCTCAGTGGTTAAGTAACCTGTGTTCAATCCCTTAACAAAAAAAAAACAAACTCCAAAAATTTTCAAATACATAAAACTGAAATACTGACAATACAAAGTGCTTTGGTGAATGAATAGCAGAACTAGAATCTTCATACTTTTCTATAAAAATGCTATAGCCACTTGGGAAAAGAGTGCCATATTTTTTATCAAGTTAAATATACAGTTTGTATATGACAAAGCAATCCTACTCCTAGACATTTACCCAAGAAAATGAAAATATATGTTCACAGGAACACCTATAAGCAAATGTTTAGAGTAGTTTTATTCATGATTGCCTAGAAATAACCTAAATGTCATCAATTAATGACCAGATAAATTGTGGTACTGCCATATAATGGAATCCTACTCAAGTAATTAAAAAACTATGAATAGCTGACATAACATGAATATATCACAGAAGCACTATGCTAAGAAAAGAGAAAAAAGACTATATGTCATGGACTAGTATTTTCTTTTCATGTACTCTATTTACAGTGTATTCTGAAAAACGTAAAACTGTAAGGACAGAAATCAGAACAGTGGTTGCCAGGGACTGGGAATAGGGAAAAGGATGAATCACAATGTACAATGGAATGTTCTAGAGTCACAGAAATGTTTTACATCTTGATTAAAACTGACAGACTAAAAAAGTTATCAGAGTGGATGAAGCAATCAAGTAGGAAAGAGAAAACATCTTTGGCAGTGTGCTTAAATTTGGAAAGAAGGATGAAAAAATGTTTTTCTTATTCCTATATTAAGCCATAACTACAGAATATTTACATTACTCTGTTTGAATAATGTTAAAATAAGTCATGGTTTGCTCCAGGGTGTGATGTGGGATAATAGGTATCCCAAGAAAGGACATTCTGGAAAGCCAACCCTGCCCAAGAAGCCATTTGAGATATTTGTTCTCTAAAAGACAACAGACAAGTTTTTGTGGACGCCTAGGCAAGAGAGCTCTACTAGACAAGAAGTTAGTCATTTTTTACACACTGATCTGAAGATTATTATTTAACCATTCCACATATTACTAATAGTAAAGGAAATTTTATAAAGAACATTGTTATAATTCCCTTGTCTTAAAAAAAGAGAAATCAGGATAGTGAGAAAGCAAAAAACATGAACATAGATAGATAAAAGCCATTCATCACTGGAAGATATTTCCTTATTTTATTATTCTGTAATTCACCTTCGGTAAGCAAGATAACAAAATCAAACCGAAAAGGAGTACACCCTCAATTCTCAGGAGCAAGTCCTAGGAGTAAGTCCCTTAGGAGCCAGAGGATGGGGCAGTAAGGATGAAAGGCACACTTCAAAGACAGGATGGAAAAAGGATTATATGACAGCTGATTTCTAGTCACAGTTGTGATTTTTCCAGGGGCACTTGTCTATTGGGGTGATACTTTCACACCTGACTCAAATTTTTTTGCTTTGATTTTTTTTCTTAATCCACATCATCCTTCACAAATAGTCTGCTTAAAAGTCTGATGTTTTTCTTGCTTAATTAAGTGGGTTTATTGAGGGTGGATAAAAGGAGTGGTGGGAAATAAGCTGTTTTTTTCTACAAAAGCAGTCCTTCCTTGGCAACTATGATAAGACAGTGGGGAAGGTCAAGTCCAACGTGCCCTAAATCCCAGCAAAAGCATGAAGCCACATGGGGCCCTGCAACTCCTGGAATGAGGAGCATATTAGTAAAAAAAAGACTAGGGACCCAGACTGAGATTTGGTTCTGAATGAAACTGCTTCTCCAAATACAGGTTTTGTTATTTTCTTTGTTAATAAGGTCTTATTAACTGATAAGGGTCTATGATTTTTCTTGGTAATAATTTTATAAACAGTGATGTTTTTTGAAGGAAGCAAATAGGGTTGGATTAAAGCAATAATGGCCTCTGTTACTCTAGGTAAAGTATAGAACTGGAGCCTGTGTAATGTTCTGGGAGAGCCGCAGTTTATACTCATGCCGCCGTGTCTTTGGCACTACTATGTATTCTGGTTTGGAGTTAGAAAAATTTGCTCACCCTCTACATATAGAATATAGAAAGAAATTCCCTACATGAAGCTTTTAAAAAATAAGACACTTGGGAAAATGCCATAAAATTTTTTGCAGAATAGCAGAGAAGACCTATTCAAAGATTTTCCAACTTTCCCATGCAAAATAAATTCCTTTTTTTCCTATGCCAAATTCAGCTTTATTTGTTCCTCAGTTGTAGCCTTTATTATAAGGTTTTTTAAATTTAGTTTGTCTATGCCTTTTACTAGGAGATAACTACACTGGGACAATACCCATTTTTCTTCTTTATATCTCTATTCTTCCTATTTTGTTAGGTGCTTATAAAATGATTTTTAGAAAAGATAGGAAGTTTCATAATGCCACCCAATTCCATGAAGAATGCCAAGGCAGAAACTTCAGCATGGAACTGAAGCTGAGGCCAAGGAGATGAAAACCTGGCCTGACCCAGGTTTTTCCCAGGAGGCCCATTTTTTTCCTCAGGGGAACTCAGTGATGTAGGTCAACTGCAGGGTGGATCTTGGATCTGGCTCTCTCTAGGCTATCTTGGGCCTAGAGGTTGACTTTCTAAATGATAGCAGAACAACACAGATCCACACCCTTGGCCCAAAGCTCACCCTGATCTAGCCTCTGGAATGAAGGAGAAGGCCATTTATGAAGCCCTCAGAAGAGATGTCTTTAAGCTGCTCTAAACCATCAAATGTTGAGTTTTCTTTAAAGGGATATTAGTTCCTATATTTTCATTATCATTTAATTAGCATTTATGCCCAGTGTTTCATGGTTCTGTCAAAGGTAACTGATCTGAAAACTCTCTTCTAGAATTTAGTCCTACTTATTTTTTGCCTATAGGTAAAACTGTATTTTCAAAACTATTTGCCAATAAATAAGTTTATCTACATTGCTCATTCCATGTTTCCTCCACTTAAATAGTCCTTTGAGATTTCTTTTTAAGGTAGAAAATACACTCCCTGTATAGTTAAAAGATTAACCCAAAGCTTAGTGACTTGAACAACAAAGGCACTTATCCACAGTTTCTGTGGATCAGGACTTGGGAGCAGCTTGGTTGGGCAGTTGTGGCTCAGAATCTCTCACTAAATTGTGTTACCATATTGGCCAGGGCTGTGACTGAAGGTTTGACTGGGGTTGGAGGATGCACTTCCAAGATGGCTCACACCTATAGCTAGCAAGTTTTTGCTATATAGGCAGGAAGACTCAGTCCGTCAACACACAAGCCTCTCCACAGAATTGCTTGAGAGTCTCATGACATGGCAGCTGCCTTTCTCCAGATTGGATAATCCAAAAGAAAAAGCAATGTTAAAAGCACAAAGTCTTCTACACCCTTGCCTCTGAGGTCACAGATCTTCACTGCACTTCTGTATTGTAATGGATACATAGGCCAGCCTGATTTAGTGTGCAAGATCATAAATATAAGAACATGAGTAATAGGAAGTGCTAATAATTAAAGGCCATTTGGACACTCTATTTCCACACTTTTTTCTGCCACATCAAAATCAATTACAAAAACTAAATTGTGTTCACATCTTAGTTATAAAGTTTGAGATTTTTCATGAACACTCCCATAACCCTCTTGAGTCTCTGCATATTCTTCTAGCCACTTATTTGACCTACCCTAATTCTCCGAGTAAAGGGATCTGTCTCAACAGCTGTTAACTTTTATTGGCTCTTAGACTTCTTACAAAGTTTCATATCCAAAAACCAACACACCTGAAAAATGCACAAACCCACAAATATATACAAATTCAAAGGTTTTATGAATTCCCTGAGTTAAGAAAAACTAACCTGCAAGCAATACACACAAGGCTTTCAGCTGGCTGCCAAGTACAAATATCATAGCTAATGCTCAAGATAGGCTGATGTCCAATATGATCTGACAGGCTGGCTAACAGCCTGTGAAAGTTAAAATAACAGAAAAATTTTATGTGAAGTACCAAATTTATCTTGAAGTTTGTCTTCATTGACTTGGTAAACTGTTCATATTTTTTGTTTTTTCTAACATTTGGGTTATACTTTACACATGCCTGTAACTAGTATTAGGCATTAACTTCAACATGCATAACCAAATGAAATGACTCCCACTAATAGCTCATAATGTCATCAACACCTTTTCAGCCAAGTTTCAAACATTATTTACCCACCAAACAAGGTTACATTAAATGAATGCTGCCCAGGACTCCAGCTAGCTATGGTAAAAGATTCTAAGTTTAAAAGGCTGCCAACAAGTTCACCACAAGAGCTAGGAGTCACTCTCAAAGACAAACTTTTCCTATAGACAGGTACCACATACTGAACTGCAGAAAGCACAGGTTCTCCAAATTTATGGTAAAAAACTTAGTCACCTAAGTGTATATTAGCCATTTTCTTCAAATTAGTGCCCCAGTGCTTACCATTGATTACATTAAAAGATCAGCATTAGTTTTCAATATATTGTTATTCTCATCAGAATCATCAGTGGTAGTTGCTTAACAGGCAGATTATTAGAACCACTGAATCTGAGTTGGCAGAGTACAGTACAGTGAGTTTGGGTGAGGTAGAAATTTTCATTCTAAAAAGACTCACTATAAGTAGTTTTCAAAATACAGTGTCAGGATCAGCAGCACTATTATTACTTGGGAACTTGTTAAGAAATGCAATTCTCTGAACACCCATTTCGGATCTACTGAATCAGAAACTGATAGGCTTAAAATTCTGACTTGATTTTTTGTTTATTTTCTGGTACTGAGACCGATCAAGGGGTGCTTTACCACTTAGCTACATCCTCAGTCCTTTTAAAATTTTGATACAGGGTCTCACTATGTTACCCAGGCTGGCCTTGAACTTTCGATCATCCTGCCTCAGCCTTCCGAGTTGCTGGGATTACAAACATGTGCCTGTACCTATGCACTCTAAGTTTTTAACAAGCCCATGTGGAGATTCTGATGTCCATGTTTCTCAATATGAGTATCCTTTATCCTATATACTTGAAATCAAATTTATATATATATATATATATATATACATATATACATATACACACACACACACACACACATATATACACACACACTTTTGGAATATTTGCATATACATAATGAGATAATTTGAGAATTTCCATGTTTGGAATAGCAATATTCAAGCTGAGTGTAAGAATCATTTGCTAAAAAGCTGAATTTCAATAAAACAAAAATCAAGGTTTTGTTTGTTTGTTTGTTTGTTTGTTTGTTTTTACTATTCCCATCTAATTGTGGTTCGCAAGCAGGTCTTGTGGATATAGGATGCAAGTACAGGAAGAAGGGTAGGTGGAAGAGACCGTAGGCTCAGAGTAGATAAATGGAGATAAGTGTTTCTTTCTCTCCCTTCACCCCTCCCTCCCTCTCCCTCTTTTTAAGAAGCGAATACTCACAAAATAAGAAAGTCCCTGGAAAGAGATATCCCTAAAACATCTGTATTCTGCTATGCTTATCCTTTAATGCCTTTTAAATTACTTGATAGTTTACAGGAAGTTTATTTAGTGTTAATGTCTGTGGTCTCTTTGTGGCCTATCAACCTCCAGCCAGGAAAAGGAATATTTGAAATGGATGTTTCTGGGACACCACAAAACCCTTGCAAAGGACATTTGAGCCATGGGTTATGACGACTTTGGAAAACACCATGGTAAATTCTTGTTGTCTTAATTTTCTGACATAAGTGAAAACAGATGCTTGAGTTGAATGGCCAATTAAGAACAAGTGTTATATAATGCAATTCGGCTGACAAACTTAGGGGATTATAAAACTAGATGTGTGTTCTTTATAAATAGCTGAGAAAGGCACCTGAAAATATTTGAAAAAGCATTGAGATGTAGATGAAAAACTGTGAGAATGGGTTTTCTTGACAAGAGTATGTAGAGAAGAAATCTAGGCTAAACTATAGAATGAAATATTACATCTCTAAGTGAATCAATGATATATCTGGTTAGTCATTCTGATGATTCAGTTGTAGCATCAATATTTGAGTTGTTCCCAAAACGGGATGATAAAAATGTCACTTTCTTCAGTGTAAGTCTATTTATAAGGGGTTTTGTGATTAGATTGTTCTACATAAGAGCAAAATACTCAATAACTGTATTATTAATATGTTGATCAAAAATCAATCATATTTGTTGATCAATTGTATTTCTTCTTCTGCGAAGTTTCTATTCAATTCCTTAGTCCACTTATTGACTGGGCTATTTGTTTTGGGGGGTTAAGTTTTTTGAGCTCTTTATATATCCTAGAGATTAATGCTCTGAGGTGCATGTGGTAAAGATTTTCTCCCATTCTCTAGGCTTTCTCTTCACATTATTGATTGTTTCTTTGCTGTGAAGAAGTTTTTTAGTGGATTCCATCCCATTTATTGATTTTACTTCTTGTGCTTCAGGAGTCTTGTTAAGGAAGTCAGTTCCTAAGCTGACATAGTGGTGATTTGAACCTACTTCTTCTTCTATTAGGCACAGGGTCTCTCTTCTAGTGCATAAGACCTTGATCCATTTTGATTTGAGTTTTGTGCAGGGTGACAGGGGTTTAATTTCATTTTGCTACATACGAATTTACAGTTTTCCCAACACCATTTGTTGAAGAGGCTATCTCTTCTCCAATGTATGCTTTTGGTACCTTTGTCTAATATGAGATAACTATATTAGTTAAAAAATGTTCAACATCTCTTGCAATTAGAGAAATGCAAATCAAAACTGCACTGAGATTCCATTCCAATCAGAATGGCAATTATCAAGAATATAAGCAATGATACAGTTGGCAAGGATGTGGAGAAAAGGATACACTCATATATTGCTGGTGGGACTGCAAATTGGTGCAACCACTTTGGAAAGCAGTATGGAGATTCCTCAGAAAACTTGGAATGGAACCATAATTTGACCCAGTTAAACCATTCCTGGGTGTATATACCCAAAGGACTTAAATCAACATACTATAGTGATGCAGCCACATCAATGTCTAGACCAGCTCAATTCACAATAGCTAAGCTATGGAACCAACCTAGGTGTCCTTCAACAGATGAATGGATAAAGAAATCGTGGTATATATACACAATAGAATATTACTCAGCCATAAAGAAGATTGAAATTATGGCATTTGCCGGTAAATGGATGGAGCTAGGGAATATCATGCTAAGCAAAATAAGCCAATCCTCTAAAACCAAAGGCCAATGAATGTGTTCTCTGATATGTAGATGCTAATCACATTAAGGGGGGTAGAGATTAGAGGTTCTTTGCGTTAGACTGAGGGGAGTGAAGGGAGGGGAGGAGATTTGGGGGTAGGAATGACAGTAGAATGAATGGGACATTATTACCCTATGTGCATATATGGTTACACGACCTGTGTGATTCTACATCATGCACAAACAGAAGAATGGGAAGTTATGCTCCATTTATGTATAGGTGTGAAAATGCATTCTGTCATGTATAACTAATGATACCTGATTAAAGAAAAAATCAATCATATCACACAAAATTTGATTGTTTTTTTAATATATAAAGTATGTTATATATTTATATGTAGTATATATATATATTTATATTTTTATGTCACAAGGAGAACCAGCATAACTTAGCACAGGACACACATGTTTGAGCACACACTCACCTGGCTCTGGAAACCCAATTTATATACAGTAGAGAATTGGTTCCAGAATCCTTCTCCAATATCAAATCCATGGATACTCAAGTCCCTAATATAAAATGGTCTGGTATTTGTGTACAACCTATGTACATCCTTCCAAATACTTTCAGTTGTCTCTAGATTACTTATAATAACTAGTATGGTGTAAATGCTACTGAATGTAGTTGTGGTTTTTAGTGAATAATGGCAAAAAAAAAAGCCTTCACATGTTCAGTAGATGTGAAATTTTTTTCAGAAATATTCAATCCACAGTGTTGAATCCTCAGATGTGGATATGGAGAACTGACGATATCTATTTTAATATGGGTTATGATTGAAAACGTGTAAATGCCAAGAAAATACACAAAGTTTCCTGTGGCAGGTACAGTGGATGGTCTTCCAAGCAGAGGGATCAGAACTTGAAAAGACATGAAAGCAGGAAAGAGGAGGGCTGTAAACGAAGTGAGAGGAAAATTTGGAAGTCGTCTGTTGAGTACTGCAAAGAAAACGGTGAGCCTGAGAATGGAGATCAAAGAGGGAAGCTGGCATGTTGAAAAGAATTTCAATGCCTGCAACTGTGATCTGGTTGCCAACTAGAGGATCACATTTCCTGGGGACTCTTTACACAGAAGCTCAGCTTCATGGAAATGTTGGTTATGAGTCAAAAGAAGAGAAACATGGCATCTGAATGTGAGATCCAACTCACTGAACCACAGGAAAACTACAAAACTTTCTCTAAGATCTTCAAAATATCAAACTACAACAAACAAACCAGCAACAAATACAAAACCAACTTCACACAATGACACTACGATATCTCATTTTTGTCATGTGTATATTGCTGCCAGCCTTCACAGGACATCATAACTTATGCTATACTCGAGGTCATTTAAGAATGAACTATGGTGTGAATGTACAGCTATGGTTTGTGCAAGCTGATTAGCTCAGAGCTTATTACATGAATATAAGTGAGCTTATTTTTTCAAGTTGCTGATGCCAAGATAAATGAGCAAGAAACCATGATATTTTCAATCTAATAGAACACTTAGCATGACATAGAAATAATAGTCTTGCCTTGAAAAAGATATAAAGTGTGCATTGTCTTCTAAAGGATGATCCCTGGTACATCCAAACAGATGGAGAGTCAGCTGTGAGGCAGGAACATGAGCCAAAGTGGCCAGCAGGAGTGGCTGGGGGTGGAAGCCAGGAGAATACTCCAAGGACTCTTATACTTTTGAGAGAAAGGGAAAAAAGGACAGGAGGAAAGTGGGAGGAAGAGGCAGGGCAGAGGAAGGGGGATGAAGGTTTAGGAAAGAGAAGGATGAGGAACAAAAGGTAGGAGGCAGGAAAAGGGTCCCATCAGGGAACTCAGCAGTCACCTGATCAAACTAACCCAATGCCTAGGAATCAACCAGATAGACTGTTGCAGGCGCCAAGCAGAAAGGGAAATCACACAGAGCTGCCTCCCCAGGGCCACA
Organism: Glaucomys volans; assembly: GCA_020662805.1. Taxonomy (NCBI): domain Eukaryota; kingdom Metazoa; phylum Chordata; class Mammalia; order Rodentia; family Sciuridae; genus Glaucomys; species Glaucomys volans. The sequence goes on along the minus strand of JAJEJO010004296.1, from coordinate 78,097 downwards.
ACTTGTGCTCCCCAATCTTTCACAATAAAAGGCCATTCTGTTCTGAGAAGGACCTTCCAAACCCAGGTAGGGAGAGATGGACAACTGAACAGAGCGGGAAGCTGATGGCGAGGATTATGTGTAAAGCATCCACAGTGGCTTGACCCCCTCCTCAGACCCTGTCTCAGTGAGAGGCTGCCACACCACAGATCCTGACGCAATAACCGCTGACATTCAGCAAGAAGGTGCTCTCATCTCTGAGCATCTTCTCTAGACTGTGGAGCATCCAGCAGATGTCCCTCTAACTGCCACAGAAGGCAAAGAGTTTTTAAAAGTGTAACTAGTCTCCATATCTCCTCTCACCCTGATTAAGAAAGTCACTACTGAAACATCCATTAAAGTCGCCCTAATATTATTTATTAGTGGAAGCTAAAATGAGAACTGATAGTATACTCTTTTTCCAGAGAAAGAATTCTGATGTTCACAGGTTCACATTTACTTCAATGCTTTACCCACTAAGCTATATTGCTATTTTTCCATACTTACCTTCTCAATTTTGAATGAAACAACAGATTAGGATAAACTTGAATGAAAGCACATGTCCATGAACATTTTCCTTCTAATGCTAGTGAAAATATGAGCAGTTAGGGCAGAATTCTGTAACAGGATCATCAGAGGGTATGTGAAGAAGATGGACCAGAAGAGGAACGAATGGGGCGGATCTTCAGATGATCTGATATTCTGTATTGAACCAACTGGTTATGGGTGGTTTAGCTCCATCTGGGAAAGTGAAAGGAGAAGGAACTGTCCTGCCTCCCCTGACAGCTTATCTGGAGCAGGACTGAATTCCAGAGTTCTCTGCCAGCAGGACTTTGGCAGCCACCCCAAACTCCTCCTTAAATGACAGAATCTGAAGCTCTCAGAAGAAGGCCTATTAGGTCTTGCATGCCCTCACATGCATGTGCACTGTGTGCTCTCAGTAGGGCCCCTGGAAAACCAGAATGTTTTCTTACCAGCAAACAGAATGGAAAAATCAAAGGGTGGTATTTAAGGAGAAAGGAAATCTGAAACTCCACCTTGGCATCACATCCGAAGCAAAAGCACCCCAGTTCAGGTCCTCACAAGGTCTGCTCATGGCTCAGAAACCTTTCCCTGAACTGGAGATGCAGTGGAATGCATTTCAAAGAGGCTTTAGGTTATAAGATTTGCTGTGTACTCAAAAATTGTCTTTAAAACAGAAAGAATATGAACCAGAATGAATATGGTAATGTACACAATTAAAGAAACCATTTCCAAAAGAAATGATGTGAAATGATCTCCCTCCAGGAGAGAGGGAGGAGGATTTTACAAAGGATCACCAGGATTTTACAAAGAGGAAAATTCATTGCTCACTTCCCTCACTCCAATGATGTGCACTGATGGGCTTATGAGGTCTTGGTTTTTCTTACCTGTTACATGAATTCATTTATTTATAGATACCAAAGCTAGTGTATGACAACACAGTGGAATGGCTTAACTCCTGGAAATTCAGTTGTTAAATGAGGATAAAGAATTAAGATACTGATGATTTCACATAAAATAAAATGACTTCTGTGTGGTCAAGTAGAATTGATTTCAGATTCCTCAAAGGCAGGAAATGTCCTACTCATCTTTGCAATTTTTATTTGATGATTTAAAAATATTACTTTGATGACAAAATAAATGTAAGTCCAGTTCTGATAAATGGAATCAGTCACAGTTTCTCAGATCTAGCTTCTGAGATTTTGTAGAAGGAACGTTAACTGACTTTATAGCTTGTGTTCTGAGAGGGCTTTGAACCTCAGACTAACTCTAAGGATCCCAAACTTCCAGCAAAACCTCAGGAAATATAAATCAGGGTTCTGTTGGGTCAGGAACATCTACTACACATTATAATAATCTCACTATGGAAGGTTTTTGGTGGGAACTGCAAGTAAACATTATGAGCAGTGAACTAAATCCTGATTCAGTCTTGCTACCTACAGAACTTTTCCAGAGCAGCCTGAGACCCAGAAGCCAACCTTCCCTACCACATGCCTTTCAGACCTTTAAAATCTTTCCAACACAAGAAGAGACTATGGGCTAGAGAAAAGACCCACAGGGTGCTCAAGTATTATTAAGCATTCTACAAGATTCTGAGTGTCATGCTGAGAATATTTTCTTTGTACTAAATTTTGTTTTGTATCCTGAGAGCAAGTGGAAGAATTGCTACTTTATTAACACTAAATAGCATCTGAGATAAGCTCTTTTAATTTTCTGAATTGCCTCCATAACATCCAGTAACAAAAGTATGTTTTCTTTCCCCAAACATAAATTTATCCTCATTGTAATCCCCCAATTTACTCTAAAAGCCACTCCACTGCTGTTTCTGAAGCACATTTTCAGGAACTGCATTACCAAGTTCATAAGAATTAATTGTTTAATATTTGTTCAGATTTTTAAAAATAATTTTTGCTTATGTTTTTTCCTTTGAGAGATTGTGGCATTAATGAAACCAATTCTATTTTGGGGGAATTTGCTTGGTGTGGTCCCCTACATGGATCAACCATACCTGAACTACAGAGAAAATCAACAAATTGATTTTAGGTGCTGATTGACCTCTTGCATATACAGAAGAAGATTCATATTGGATGCTGAATATTTGCCTTCCCATTCTTAAGATACTTATCTCGATTTTCAGTAATTTCTTAGAATTAATTCCAGCTATGGAGGGAGATAAAGAAGCAGTTTGCCTATTGAACATCTTCCAATAATGGCTGAATTCTGTGGGAAGTTGATGGAGTGAGTCTTCATGCTCAACCCAGTGTGTTCTCTGGAGTCCGATTTCTTATGTCCATGGTTCTGCTATATCACTTAATGATTTCAAGCAGCCATTGAACATTTTGTGACAAGTGGACTCTAAGATAATCTAAGGGTGTAATTACCTCTCACCCTCTTCTAACCAATAGGATATGGCAGAAGAGATGGGCCTTCACTTCAGAAATTAGACAACATAAGGCTATGATTTCCACCTTCCTGCAGACTCTTCTGGGCAAGCAGCCATAGTAAAAAGCCCATATGACAAAGAACTGAGGTGACCTCTGGCCAATGAAGGCCAGTAATAAAATGAGGCCCTCAGACCAACTACCCTCCAGGAACTGAATTCTTTGACCACATTAGTTTGAAAGTGAATCCTTCCCCAGCCAGGACTTCAGATGAGACCCAGCCCTACAGCCTTCCCTGAAGCCTCATGAAAGACTTCGAAGGAAAAGACCCAATTAAGCCAGGCAGACTCCTACAACAGAGCAACTATGACACGATAAATGCATTATTTTAAGCTGCTAACTTTGTGGGAATTTGTTATGCAAAAAGATAACTAGAACACTGTTTAAGATACTAATAACATACTTTTTGCAAGTGTGAGGATAAAAAGAGATCATCTACGTAAGCACCTAAGCTGGTATATGGTAATTTGGTTATATTTAATGAAATGTATGTATTTAACACATTGTTTTCCCTATTCATGTTCAACTTTTTTTTAGCTGATATTTATATTTACTCTGGGAGGCAGTGCTGGGGATTGAACCCAGGTCCTCACACATGCTAGGCAATTGCTCTACCACTGAGTTACATCTACAGCCTTTTTATTTTATATTATTTTATCTTGAGACAGGGTCTCACTAAGTTGCCCAGGATGCCTTGAACTTGCAATCTTCCCGCCTCAATCTCCCATGTAGCTGATATTATAGTCAAGTACCACTACATCCGGTTTATTTTTACTTTTGGTTGTTTTAAAACAGATTTGTTTTTATTTTATAATTCTAACAATTGATCGCATTATATTATCCTATTTTTTATTTTTACATTTGTTCTTAAATAAATTTCATTAAATTTGCCTCTTTTATGCTTACATTTATAAATGACAATCAGGGAACATTTAAAGGGGAATTCTTTCTGAGGATGATGACCCAGGTAGAATGGTTGGTCACATCTCCTCTAGTGTTGGCCCTTTACTCAAGGTCTCACCTTTGTCTTAGACAAACAATTCATCAACTCACATAAACCTACCAAAACATTTTCATCTTCTTTGCTACAACACAGCACTGATGAAGTCTATGCTCAAGTGTTCAGCTGTGCCCCATTAACTTGAATCAAGAGAAAGAGAGAAGCTAAAATTCCTAAAGATTGTGCATCTCATAGCCCAACTGAACAGTTGATAAAACTACTGATATACATTTAACCTAGGGAAATTTTATTTTTAAACCTTGGATATTTACATTCCCAATTTAAATTTCTTTTATAGCACAGCTGAATCTCATTCAGTTTTACCTAGTAGATGTTCAATAATCAGTGCTTAAATAAACAAACACACCAATATATCTGCCAAGAAACTTTAGAGCTTTAAAAAATACTAAAATAATTCTGTGGTTTCCCAACTTTTTTCTTTTAGCAGCAGGGCAATTTCTTCTAGCAATACATAAACGTATATTATTCAAATAAAATCAGAACTCCACTCACTAGACTTTGCAGTCCCCACATCAACCTCCCAACTTCCCTGCCCTGGGATGGAAGAGATCTGATGGTCTCCCTCCCCTCACAAGTATTAACCACCCTTTGGAGACACGGACTGTGCTGTTAGAGGGACACATTTTTGTTTTGTCAAAATTAAGATTGAGAGGGCTCCATGGAGAGAGAGAGGGCCAGCCCCCAGGTGAGTGGCCAGAAAGTTTACAGAACTATATGTAAGTGCCTGCCTCTCTAAAGACAACATTCTATTTCCTCTGTAAATCTTAAAGACTCAGAGCAGAAAGAGACAAGAAAGGCATAGTCGATTGCATCCTGTGGATCTCTCGGTCTTGGTTTCCCCTCTCAATACTTCGGTAGTTGCTGAGGTCTGGCCCAGCAGCCACCCTGTTGGGAAGGCCCCTCACTTCTCAGCCATCCTCCTCCTCGTCTGAAATCGCATTTGTCCTTCACACCTCTGCTTGAGTGCCTTTTATCATACTTGACACCTCCGCTCTGGATTTGATCCTTCTGGCTATTCTCAAAATTCACCATGCTTCACCCAAATTGGAGAAGGAAGCCACTCTACTGGAATTATCCCTTTCCACCCCATCTCCTCCATTAACTCCAGTTACCTGAAGAAAGGTGCAAGCTTTGTCTCCTCAGTCTCAATGCTCTGCATGGACATGGGGTAGAATCTATAACTTGAATAAATTAATGTTTATCTTTACATAGATCACAGAACTGATATTACATCAAAATCAAGGGAACAGGCTTTTGCTACACTGGCTTGTGATTTGGGGAAAATTACTTAAACACATGGAGACACAATTTGATGCTCTGTAAAATGGAAGTATTAGGATACCCACTTTACAGGGGGACTTAGTTTAATTAGATTTATCTCATTAAAAATATGTAGCTCTAAATTGCCACATGCAGCACACATTCAAAAAAATGTTACCCATGAGAATGAGAACATAGCAGTAGTAGTTAATAGCCATGACGGTTACGTTATATCATCTGTTCCTGTGGTTTTTGTACCTGAAGTGAGAGATATCTACCCTCTCAGGTAAAACCTGAGACCAAGAGCCAGGTGCCCGTTCCCTCTGCCACATGACAAGAATCACAGCCCAAATCCCCAGGCCCCCTGACCATGCGACTATACTTGCAATTCGGATGTTCCTCTGTGGTTTTCCTCACACATGCCTTAAAGGAAGGAGTGACAGACTTGCCTAATAGTATCCTTTGCCTTCAGGCTGAATACAATCCTCCCTACACAGGAGTTTTAGCCCAAAGGTGTGTCCAGCCTCTGAGGTCCAATTATAAGATTTTGTTGGCTCCCTTCACTCCAGATCATCTCATGTGGTTTTGTTTTCAAATGTGTGCTGGGGAGAAGAAACTTCTATGGTTCAAGAATAAAGGTTATGAGAGGTCACTGCAGCACAGGGGCTTCTGAAGGTACAAGACAATGTGATTCATCTCATGAGCCTGAGTGTTGTGGTCCAATTCTCCTCCTGAAAAACAAGTTCAAGTGGCTCTCACCTGGAGGAGCCACACAGCCTACCCCATCGTCATGGAAACCCTGATCCTAAGGCAAAGGTGCAGCTTTCCCTAGAGAGTGTCTGCCCATGTGGGAGGACCACAGTCTGGCTGGAAAGGGATGGATGCTTTGCCCTGTTGTCACACCAAATAGCACATCACAATCTACCCCACCTGTCCACCAATGACACAGCGCCAAGCTATCTCACAGAGATTCACCTTACTGTTTCAAAAAAAGATCACATATTATTCAGTGTGCATTCATAGTAGGCCACCTTTCTACTAGGTGGTAAGAATTTATTGAATGCCAGTTATGTATAAAACCATTTACCTAAAGCTTTGCATCTCTTAACTCATTTAATCCTAAAATACTCTAAGTGCCATTTTGCCCATTTTACAGATGAGAAAATTGAGGCTTAGCCAAGGTAAATAACTTGCCAAAGATATAGTTATTAAATGGTGAAGAAGAGAAAAGCCATGTTAATAAGTCTCCTTTAAGCTTTTAAAAAATAATCAGGAATCTTCTAAGAACTTATTTTCCGTAATAAGGATGTGGCTAGACATGCATATAAGCAAATGACATGTAGCAGGTGATATCTTATACATAATCAAACACATATATATGTAAAAATATGTATAATGTTGATATAAAATGTGGCTTTGACTCAGGAAAATGTGATAATTAAGATGAACTTTAAACACTGTGTGAGAATCAGTTTTATTCAAGGGGAAGCATCCTCACATGTGGCAGAATGTGATCCCTAAGTTTTGGGCAGGGGACGCTGCTTACAAAGGGGGAAATAGGGTAGAATGCAGATTTTGAATCAGAAACCTAGTGTCTACTCCTGGCTCCGCCATGAACATGGGAAAATCACTAAACTTCCCATCCTTTGGATGCCTTCATTTATAAAATAAAAGTTAGGCTAGGCCAGTGATTTCTAAATATTGGCCTGTGATGCAGCTCTTATCAATCTGTGGCAAAATGAGTGAAATAAGGACAATGGGCTTGTTTGTGTGGCTACATTTGTTTGTTTATAAATCTGTTAAACTGGCCTGTTTTTATGAACAATGGGCATCTTAAACAACACATAGTCCTGAACTAACTCTAAATTAGGAAGGTAGAAAAAAAAGAAAAAACTTTTTTCTTTTCTTTTTTTTAATCCTTGTTTTAGCTCAGTACTTTTCCAAATATGTTCTGGGACAAACCCCTTGCAAGATATATATTACCATCATACTGAAAAAAGAGGTCTTCAGTTAAAAGAGTTTGGGAAACAATGGGTTAAAAAATTGTAAAATGCTAACATTTATTGTGACTACCCCAACTCACCAAAGCATCAAAGGCTCCCCAAGTTATTGACAAAAAGTAGCTCCCTGCCCACTGCCCCCACCCCCAACAAAGGACAGAACACCTATTCCTGGAACACAGTTTGAGAAACACTTCAGCTAAAAGAAAGTTCCTCAATAGCTTCCATGATTAAAAGTAGCATTAAAAACATTGAGATGTGCCGTTTATTTCATGGTTGTTATTTGATGGGGGATTTTCTCAGGATTTATAAACTTATAGATTCTTTTTGGATTTATGAAAGAAACCTGAATGAAAACACTTCAGCAAAACTCAATGAAATAGACAAATATTTTATGATCTTTTTTTATAACTGTTTCTTTTTCCTTTACCATTGAAAATAAAGGTAAACTGTACTAAGAGGTCTGTATTCAGTGATTGCACATAATAAAAGCACTTGGAATTTGCAGAAGTTTGCAGTAAACCAAATTTTGGCTATCATCCTTAAACGGTGAGTAGAAAGTAAAATAAAACCATCTATATAGAGGTATTGAGACAGAGAAAAAACCTAGATTCCTCTCAAATGATATGTCATTGTTAAATGCTTCATCAGTATGAACAGTTAATTCTAAATGCTGGTAGCTCACGATTTATTTCAATTACAGTTTACTATGACCAAGGAACAAAATTCTTGGTAGAAGAAAAAGATCTGATAGTGTTTGCTTTTCTTTTTTATTTGCATAATTATTTGATCAGAGCTGAGAAGTTTTACTTAGTCTTTTTTTATTGCTTTTCACATCATTATGTGAAATACCAACCAGCCAAATGCTTCAACCTTCACATTCTGGAATCAAGTTTCACTTTACCCAGTGAGAGAAGAGCAGATTTCACTGGAGACACGATGATCCTGGAGTGAGCCCTCCAGAGAAAGGACCCAGGCAAGATCTTCTGACTCTTCTGACAATAACAACTTTTCTGACTGTACGCACACTAGGTTTCTGACAAGCCTGTGGCTCTGGGTTACCTCCAATATTTTCCATTATAACTGTACGGTAAATTCCAGCCTGTTTTTCATAATCCTGCTGACTACAGCAGTCTGCAGCCATAAAAAGCCTTCACAGATCTAAAGTTGGCTTCCAAAAGTGCCTCTGCAAAGGAACAAAAGTACACACCACATTTATGTTGTAAGACAGGAGAGGAAGAAGCCTCTTGTTCTGGTGCTGATGGGCTTAAAGTGTTGTTTTTAGGGTCTAAATTTAGAAACTTTAATTTTCTTCAAATGGCATTTGTAAACAAAATACCAACACTAAAATAAGAGCAGTTCAGTCAGGAGAAGGGGGAGTGTCCTGTCCAACAGATCAAACCCTCTTCCAAACTCCACTGGAGTGAAGTGTCTACCACTTAGCGCGTGACCAAACTTTGGTCAGACCTGCCTAGACTCCCTCCACCTCCTGGTTAACAGGTATGCTTGAGGTTTACGCCAAAGATTCCAGGTTTCAGAACTAGCTTCTTTTAAATCTTAAGTTGGTGCTGGTTTAGTCTCTGAGGAGGGGGATAAAAACAGCAAATAACTAACAAATTATAATATTCCTTTACATAATATGATTCCATACACAAATACCATGGCTTGAAGTTACACCATTCAAGTTCCCTTGAACATGCCCAACCAAGAAGTTGGTTTTCATTTTTGCAATAAAGAGCTGCAATTGAAAAGTAAATAATGGAGAGAGGGGAGTCACAGGTTAAGCAAACCCTTCACACATTTGAACTTTGACTTTCTGCAGCATAAATCTATCCCCCCCCACATGATAAAGCAGATCATATTTAATATCAACAGTTAAAAACAACTATCTCTTAAAAGTAGTTTTAAAACATAAAACATCAGAGCTACTTGCCTTTTGGCAATTTCTGTGCATTTCCCAGGGCAAGTGCAATACTTCCACAGAGAAGTAGACACCCCAAGCTGGAGAGCATGTTGCATTTGCCACCTCGCCCGGGGAGTGATGCTGGTGGGTGCCTCACAACCCTGGAGCTGCATTTAAGTGGATGGTCTCCCAGTGACAGAGGCGGGCGGCTGCACTTAGCTGTGCTGTGGGCTTACTCACAGGGGGTGGAGACAAGATGACATCACACCCTTTCCCTTTCCCACACACACCAAAAAAAAAAAAAAAGGCACAACAGCAAAAACATATCATCCTATTTCCCTCTGTGAAGTTGTAACTGGCTCTTCTCTTCCCTCTGTGACATAAGATTGAAATTATGGCCAATCTATATTTGTAAAAGAAAAAATATTTAGGCGATTTTTGAAACATTTGATAAGACTATTTTAAAGAATCTGGAAAAGACACATTAAGACCATTAGGACATTAAAAATATAAAATGAAACCTCGTTAGGGAGGAAACTGCTTTTAATTATCCAGCAAACCAAACCAATTCTTCTTTGAAATGGCAGTAAACTCATAAAAATATTTTTTTGAAATATTCTGCATTTCTGGTATTATGAGAAACATTTAAGAGTAAGTCCTGGGCTATTAGTTATACATTACATATATGTGGATAATCATATGCATACATAAATATATACATACAGACATTCTCTAAGTATGGATATAGAGACATCACTATTAATCATCAAGTCCCACTCCGAGCCAGGCTCTGCAATAAGACCTATTTGGTGGCTGTGCCGATACTGTGGTGTTATCCCCATTTATCAGTGAGAAAGAGGCTCAAAGACGTTAACATTCTGACCAAGCCAGTGTACACCAATGATTAATAATTTAGATAGCCTTTGGAATAAAAGGTTTTAAACTCAGACCCCACTTACTAGCAAGGTACCCCTGAACAAACTTCTTTGATATATTATTGATACTGATTACATTTCAGTGCTTGCTCATTTTCAGGCATGGGTCTAATCAATTTATACACATGAAGACATTTATTCCTCAAAATGACCAATGAGGAAAGCATTGTCATTGCTCCCATTTAACAGGTAGAAAAACTGTACAAAGGGGTGAAATAAAAGACCCAAGGTCACAGCTCCCATAAGCAACAGAGCCAGCAATTTGAGAACCCAGCATTTCCACTCCTAATTGCTAAAATTTAAATTCTAAAATAGAGATGAGCACCAACTTCATAAATTTTCTAGTAGGAATTTTAGAAAGGTTTTAGTAGTGCCTGTCACACAGAAAGCATTTGCTGAAAGTGACAGCAATAACTGACAATAATAAAGCCCTCAAGTAAGTAGAATACACTCTAACCTGGGTGTAATTGCCTCTGAAGTCCATGCATGTGTGCTCTCTCCACCTACAGCACATGGCCCCAAATGCAGGCACACTGTTGGAATGGCCGGGGTAATGAACTACTTTAAATATTACTTATACTGACTTTTTGAAAACAGCTTATTTCACAGGGAACTGGAATAACTAGTCAAATGAAATGATAGGTAGAAAGCTTACCAAAAGAAAAATTGAAGAGACAGCCCTGTCTTCCAAATAAAGTGTGAGAGGCACATTGTTAAAGTCATCTGGAACTGGCCCGGTCCAAGCTCTCACCATAGGAATGCGCTGGCAGTGGCTACGGAAGGGACTGGGTTACTTAACAGGTCTTTTTCATCTCTGATTTTCTACTTCAACAGGCAGCTCCCTCAAAACCCAAGTGTGGACATTCTTCCAGCTGGCCCTACTGGTTCTGTTTCTATATGCCATCACCATGAAGCTAAGCCAGTGAGGCCACAGCGTTAGCAGGAAATGACAGGTTTTCTGGGGGAACAATACCAGCAGAAATATCAACAAGAAGGCGAGTTCTTCAAAACATAGTGAGGGGCTGCGTGAGGGCTGGGTGATGGGATTGGGCAATCAGCCTCTGTGTGGCCAGAAGACCAATTCGATCCACATTAGCAGTCATTACTTGCAGTTTGGAAGCTAATGAAATAAAGGCCAATCTGATGATTTTGTCAGGAAGAAAAGCATTACCTTGGCTGGTAGGACAAATGACCATTCAGTGAAAAAGGTAAGAGTATTATTACAGTTCTCCAAAGGCCATGAGGAGTAATGGCCTACAGAAAGGCCCATCTTACACGGATGTTTCACCTTTTCAATCAACAAAAAGTTCTCAGTCAGGTCAGACTTCCCACCTAGATAGGAGCAATACAAATACTCCAAAGGAACTATAGGTGCCTCCTTACAGGGAATAAATACTTCAGGGCTCTGATCTTGCAATCATTGAAGGATATGAGGCTAATTCCAAGGAAGCCTTGACCCTCCAGCCATAGGGACATTACAGATGACTACTGTGGAATAATTGGTGCATCCTGTCAGGTTTCTCAGTTCTCACATCTAGCCCTGTTTAAATACCTCTTCAGCCACAGTGTCTTATTTATTTGGAAATAGGGAAATTCTAAGCTCCAGATACTAGTGAGATTGTAGACTACTGAATTTTGTCACTGACATTTATGAAAAATCTTGTTGAAAGAACACTTAAGAACAACTGCTTGAAAAGCACCTAAAATACGTACTTCTCGTGAAGGGAGGGACCATGCCTCTTGTGTTTTTCGTACCATCCCTGCCTAGAACATAAAAATACTATAAGCACACAATGAACAAATGTCACGGGAAAAAACACATCCATCAACTCCTCCTAACAGTCTAAAAGTTAGTCTGAATTGACCCAGAGAAAGCTTGAGTACAACCTAGAATGTTGTTAGAAGACAATTCTCCAAGGGGACCACATCTTACAGAAAGGCACTAATTTCCTGTGGTCCAAACTATCTTTTTAAGAATACTTGCATTGCACATAGCCTTGGAAGATAGAACATTGTTGACTTATATAATAATCATATTCTCTCTTTCTGGGGCAAAGGGAATGGATGATTACTTCCCATCATAAAAGACTAGAGTTCCCCAAGCTCAGTGTTCTTTTGTGATATCACCTGTACCTCTCCTGGCCTGTAGGAATTGGGACCCAGAACTGATACAAACACCACTATTCAGACTTCTGCCATTGCTCTAATTGCTTTTGACCCAGAAGTCCTGCATCTCAGCCCAGCATCTGTGAACTATGAAGTTAGCTTACATCTAGGGTAAAATCACAGAGCTTTCCCAGTTCTTGACAGTAGTTTCAGCCCACTCTAAAATATTTCACTAGATTTTGCTTTAATATAGCATTTTTGATAAAACACCTACATTCAAGTCCACTTTAAGACTCAGCCATGGGGCTGGGGTTGTGGCTCAGTGGTAGAGCACTTGCCTAGCATGTGTGAGGCACTGAGTTCGATCCTCAGCACCACATATAAATAAATAAATAAAGGTCCATTGACAACTAAAAAAATATATTAAAAAAAAAAGACTCAGTCATGAAACCCCTTTTGGGCATAGTAAGACTGTTGCTAGACATTGTTTATTAATTAAATCATATACTTCATTAAAGTCCTGGAGAAAACTTTTGACTATTCTTTGTGTCAAAAAAAAGCTAGGACGTCTTTTTTCCTGAGCAACTGTATTTACTTTGTGACATTATAACCAGGTTCACTTTCTGTGTAGATTGCTACAGAACCCAAGCCAATGTAACCCCCGCCCATACTAAGCATATAGGTCTTGCGATGTGCATTTTCTGACATCATTCTTGGCTCTGTTTTTCATCCCCACCCTTATTTCTTGCTTATTTTACTTGGAGTCTTAATTTATATGATTTTATAAGTTGCTTTAATTTGTTTCTGGAACAAGGTAGAGTAAAACAGACAAGCCCAATGCACAGGAGTTGTATCAAAAACATGTGTCAAAATGTGAAGTGGGAATATGGGAAACCTGTTCTCTACTTTCTTTTTCTCAAAACAGACCCAAATGGAATTTTGATATAATAATCATATGGCATCATTTCTTTATATTATTTTTATCTTTGGGGAAATGGGTGAATTTCGTAAGTCTAGAGGACATTTAGAACCCAGCTCTAAATCACTGTTATATTTTCAGTCATTTCATGTTTGACTTTTTAAGTGTTCAACATTAATTCCATTATTTCAGAAGAGACTTCCATTATATCATAAATCTTTCAAAATTTGGAAATAAACGCTATAGTCATTTTACCTATCAATCCACATTTTTAGTCTCTGGTATGTTAAGAACTATGTTAGGGCATTTTTAAAGACACATATATGTGCAATTAATAATATAAAGGTATGCTGTGGTTTTCTAGGGGATGCTAATAAAAATAATTTTAAAATGACTCATATTTGAAATGGGAAACCCAGTGTTCCATGTTTTCAGCCCAAACCTTGTTTCTGTAATTATTGTGCTGAATCAGACTCATGATCCAATTGGACAAGTATCCTGCTCCAATGAGGGTACATTTGGCCAGAGCAAGAAACTCTCTTCCCCAATGGTTTTTATAGCAAGGGAAGTACTGCCCCATAAATGCCTAAGTTATATGGACAGGTCATTCTTCAGTCTATCTTAAAGTATCTCAACCTTTAGTTTTTGGTTTCATTATCTTAATGCAATTAACAGCTTGCGCTTGTAATCCTTTCTATTAATCTGGAAACAAGCTTCATTAAGACCTAGATTGTTCATCTTTAAACTATGAAGTTTTCTCTCTGTCCTAGTCTATTTTCAGCTGCTACAATAGAATACCACAGAGTGGGTAGTTTTAAAAAGAAAAGAAATGTATTTCTTATGGATCTAAAGGTTGAAATGTCTACAACCAATGAGTTCCACATCTGGCAAGGGCCTTCCTCCTGCATCAAAATATGATGAAAGGTATCACATGACAAGAGAGTCATGTGATATGGTCTGGATATGAGGTGTCCCCAGGAGCTCCTGTTAATGCAGGAATATTCAGAGGTAAAATTAATAGATTATGAGAGCTGTAACCTCATGGGTACATCCAAGTTTGAAAGGTGTGGCTGGAGGAGGTCTATCTTCCCTGTGACCCTTCCCCTTCCTCTTTCTGTGTCCTGATCCCATCCTAAGGAGAGAGTTTCCTTTGGCCATGCCCTTCCCCCATGATGTGTGCCTCACCTTGAACCCTGAGCAGTAGAGTTGGCCATCTATGGACTGGGATCTCTAAAATTGTGAACCCCAAATAAATTTCTCCTCCTCCAATTGTTCTTCTCAGATACTTTGGTGATAGAAATATGGAAGCTAAGTGAAACATTATGTGAAAGAGTCATGAACTAATTTCTATAACAAATCCATACTCATAATAGTTAACCCACTCCCTTAATAACAGCATTAATAACATTCATGAGGAAAGAGCGCTCATGACCTAATCACCTCTTATTCAGCCCACGTCCCAAAAATGTTGCCATGGGGATTAGGTTTCCAACATATGAACTTTGGAGGACAACTTGTTTTGTCTAAATGCTGCTGTCTTCATGGAGGTGCTGAGTTCCTACCTGATCTTGTTTAGGTGGAGGGAATATCTTTTATCCTAGCTTCAAAGAATGTAAAAATGAATGGAGTCGAGAGCTGAGTGGGAACTATAAGTTAGTAAGCCATACAAAGGACTCTGAACAGGAAGATGGTCAGAGAAGGTCCCTGAAAGTTAGAGCACAGCATCAGAGAAGCAAGGGCACAGGGGATGCAGGTGTAGCAGAGCAGGATGGGGAGGCAGGAGGATGGTGGTCCCAGGAACATGCTCTCAACAGGAGTGTCTTTCACCCAGGCTCTAACTACTATTGCATGTTGTGTGGGAGGGACCATGTGCTTTTAAAGTTGAGATGGGAAAAGTCACGATTGTGGTCTCCAAAACGACACAGCCCACACCTTTTTAGTTATTATTTCATGGAAGGGACTCTTCTCTGGAGACTTCCCAACTTTGCTGCATCTTGTTTTGGGGGGTTGGACAATAAGTATTGCAAGCAGAGTTCAGGAATGGAAGGATTTTTTTAAGCAAAGGTGAGGTCACATCTCCCTGATAAGATAGGCATTTGTGGGCTCTTCTGGTTATAACCAACACTTCACTGAAATAAAGTAAGGAACAGTATTCCAAAGGGATAGTCATATATTCTAAATCAAATTGAAAATCCACCATGATGTAAAGGGGAAAGATGTAGTAAATGGTTCTAAAGTGAGGAGAATAAAATATTCTTAGAAGGTGACATTACAATAGTTGACTATTTTGAAGATTTAAAGTAACAATCACTAACAAGGACAAAAGTGCACATTTTTATTTGTGATTGTCTATGTTTTGACTTTGTGATACTTTACTTTCCAATCTCTATCTCTATTTCAGCTTAAAGATAATTGTGTTTAGGAGCTGGGGGTGTATCTTAGTGGGAGAGCATGTGCTTAGCATGCTCAAGGCCCTGGATTCAATCCCCAGCACACCCCCACTCACAAAGTATTTTGAAGTTATGGAAAAAATAATAATTTGATGTGAAATTAAGTGTTTTTAAGATTTTATAAAATTGAGGTTAAGAATTATACAGGATAACAGTGTCTCTAATGAGAGAATAAACAGAAATGAGGAAATGAAAATATTCCATTTCCTGAACACTTGCCTATCCAATATAACAGCTATTAGCCACTTGAAGCTATTTAAATTTAAACTAATTAAACTAAATAATTCAGTTCCTCAATCACAGTAACCCATTTCAAGTGCTTAACATACATATCCAACTAGTGGCTACTACATTGGACAGCATAAACATATTACAGTTTATTGTAGTGTTGATCTCAAACATATCAACAAATGTTAAACTCTTAATGGAGAGCAACTAACATTCATATTTTAAATAATTTAATGAATGAATGAAGATGAAATGAATGCTTATCTCTTTTGACCTATTTACCTCTCTTTTCCAAAATAAATATGCTTGATTAATCTTCAATTGATGTAAGAAGTTATTTTCCAGTTAAATAAATAACTATCAAGGACAAAGGAATTTCACCTATAATAAATTTCCTGTTCTTGAAGTTAAGGCAGTCTTCCCTGGGAATCTCATCTTGGGCTGAGGGTAAGATTTATCAAAGTGGCCCCATCATCATTGGTTGCCAACTAAATAGCCATTCTCCTTGTGCTCCTTCCTCTTGGAGAAAACTGGCTTACCAAGGCAGAGGATGGCTTGGGGAGGTCATTTGACCCAGTTCTATCCCCAGAAATTTGAGGGGAATTTTGCCAATACATTTATAGCAACGATTCCTTTAAAAGAAGGAAAAAAAAATCAAACTTACTTGAAGATAGCTCCCTCCTAACCCCCTTTTCCTGCTTTGAATATTATTAAATGAAGGAACACTTACTGATGTGGCAGCCATCTTGTAGTCATGAGAGAACAATGTGGAAAATGGCAAAAACACGAGTCACCAGGGCCTTTTATTACTGATTCTAGGTCCAATCCTGGAATGGCTTGCTTATAATCCATGGACTTGTTATAGAGAAGATGTATAGTAAAAAAAGTTATATAATAAACGAATCAATACTACTTTTAGTCAGATAATTTGATATTGTACTTCCTTGTTCAATTTCTTTTGTAAACTGGGGTTAGTAGTCTCTGTCTCAGAAGATTATTGTGAGAATTTGTTTTATATGTGCGAAGTGCTTCAAACAGTGTGTAGCACTTGGAAAGTACTCAGTGACTGTGACTACCAGTGCTTTTGTCATTGTTCTGGTTATCACAACAGGTATCTGGACATTTAAGATTGTGTGATGGTGAAAATAATAACAAGGACAAGAACAGCGATTTGGTGAAATAGTGTTTACACTGTGTCGTGTCCAACACTGTGTCAGTACCCTATGTACATCATCTCACTTAATCCTCAAATAATCTAGTGAAAGTGTTTCTGTTATGTCTGTTCTAACAGATAAAAGCACTGGAACTCAAAAAACAAATAACTTTTCTCAATGTCAGATCTGAATGTGATCTCCTTCATCCTCAATTCTGAGTATAAAAGCATTGATCCCAGAGATTATACTGAAGATTTCACAGTGGGACAAAAGAGGGGTAATCACATGCCAATGCTTCTGTATTAGTCACCTGTCAAGCTGCTGTGACTAAAGGAGCCAACCAGAGCAATTTTAGGGGAGGAAAAATTTATCTAACGGCTCACAGTTTCAGAGGTCTAAGTCCCATGGATAGTCGTCCCCATTCCTCAGGGCTCAAGGTGAGGCAGGACATGGTGGTGGAAGAGTGTGGCAGAGGGAAGCAGCTTACATGGTGATCAGGAAACAGAGAGAGAGGTCTCGACTTCCCAGATACAAATATGTACCCAAAGCCACACTCCCAATTCCCACCTCCTCCAGTCACACCCTACCGCTTTAGTTTCCACTCAATTAATCCCATCAGGTGATTAATTCACTGATTGGGTTAAGACTCTCACAACCCAATCATTTCTCCTCTGAACCTTCTTGCATTGTCTCATATGTGAGCTTTTGGGGGACACTTAACAAACCATAACAGCATCCTCAACACCCAATTTAGAAAAGATATAAATTATACTCCCTCATAGCTGTTTTAAAATTAGTCTTTTCTATCTTCTGGTTTTCTAAGACCTTCCTTCCAGTTTTTCCCAGAAGAGCTAGCTGGTCCCCTCTTCAATACTTCAAACCCCACTTAGAAAAAAAAAATTCTAAATGATTTATTATTTCTCTAGCATTTCCTGATAGCACTCAATTTTTGAATTATTTCCCAAACCATACATTTTCACATGGTCTGATCCTCATTAGAAGCCCTGTGAAAGTTTTGAAATGATGAAGCTATGACTCAGACAATTTAAGAGAATTGCCCAAGAAACACAGTCAATGGTGTACCTCACAAACTTAAGTGTTTCATAATTTTTTCCTTCATTCAATGTGTCTACAGTTAAACTTTGGAGAATTCTTTTTGCTGATGAATAAAAGGATCCCTTAGAGAAGTTACATTGTGATCCAGTATATAGCAATTATAGAGTTCATGAATATGTTCAGGACAGACAGATTGGAGGATGACCACCTTTTTTGCGGGGGAGGAGCAGGTAACCAGGGATTGAACCCAGGGGCTCTTCATCACTGAGCAACATCCCCAACCCCTTCGTAAAATATTTTAGAGTCAGGTTCTCCCTAAGTTGCTCAGGGCCTTGGTAAGTTGTTGAGGCTGGCTTTGAATTTGGAATCCTCCCACCTCAGCCTCCCGAGCTGCTGGGATCACAGGCATGTGTCACCACTGACAGCTCACACTGGATGATGAGTCAGGAAAAGAATATGTTTGTGAGAGGAATGAGAAGAAGATGGAATGGTATGCAGGAAATGGAAACCAGGAGTATGCTAAGGGCTTGAGTGGGGTCCAGGCTTGGGCTTTACCTAAAGGACTTTGTTGAAATCTATAGAGGACCTTACCCACCCACATTTCACTTTTAAAATCTATCCATTCACTTAACTGTTCATTCTTCAATCACTTGTTTTCATTTTTTTTTTCTCTTCTTTAGCATCAACCCTAAAAATCACAAGAACTTCAGGAAACAAGAAACCACCTGAGCATCCCAATTATCTCCACTTCAAGAACTTCCATGGAACAACGCAAACCCCTTGAGGTTCTTCAGCCTGTCCTGGTCCCACTCTACATGGTGAAATCAGTTCTCCTAAGGACACAGGCTATGTATCCATATCCTAACAAGATCTGAGGTGTAATGGAAGAAGGGATTAAATTCTCCTGAGAATTTCTTACTGAGAAAAACTTTTTCCCCACTTCCCATGTAAAGTGAAAGGGAATAGCCTTCCTTGAAATTTTATGATTCACCCAAAACATCTGACATTAATTCCAGGAACAAGTCTTGAAACACAAAAATGTGTAGAAAGCAACTCTGATAGAGAGTTCATGGAATGAAATATGGCAATTCCTTACTCAATGTATAATAAGTTCTCACTGACTAAACTGAAAATTGGTGGCCTTCAATTTATGAAATGCTCTATCCCTAGCACCAGTGCTCAGGTAGGATGCTACATTGGATCATCACATAAAATAATGGTGATAGGGTTCTGAATTGTTTCCAGAAGACTGGCATTTCTTATTCCAAATAACCCAGCCATCTGCCAACACAGCATGCATAGCAAGCCCCTTAAACTAGCCTGCAAACCCATCTGAGACTCCAAACACCCTAAGCCAATATTTTGTGTCATCCAGCTCTGTCACTCAGATTGTCATTCCTGGGCAGATACAATTCCAAACTCTCCCTGGCACTAAGTTGTGTAGACTGAGGCATTTCATTCATTTGATCAATATCTCTGGCAAACACAGGGCATACCAAACACTCTAAACCGTTGGGCCACAATGGTTTACAAGATATCATTCCTAGCTCTAGAGGAAGACCATTAGCGTGTAAGGAAAAGAAGCCCAATTGGTTACCAACTAGTGTACTTAGTGTTACAAATAGCAGTGAACACAAGAACATATGCTAACTCAGGAGAGTCTCTGTAACCCCACCTAGTTTTAGGCAGTATAAGAAAATCTTCCTGAAGGTGCTTGTTTCTGGTAGATCTTTAAATGGCAAGTGAAGTTATGAGATGAAAGGGCAAGAAAGGCCTTAGCCTCTGCTGTGGTTTGAGTATGGTTGGTCTCTGTTGCGGTTTGGATGTGAGCTGTCCCACAAAAGCTCTTGTGTAAGACAACGCCAGAAGGTTGAGAGGAGAAATGATTGGGTTGTAAGAGTCTTAACACAATCAATGAATTAATCCCCTGATAGGGATTAACTGAGTGGTAACTGAAGTGGTAGGGTGTGGCTGGAGGAGGTGGGAATTAGGGCATGGCTTCCGGGTATATATTTGTATTTGGCCAATGGTGTGTGCGTGTGTCTCTGTCTGTCTCTCTCTCTCTCTCTCTCTACTGTCTGATCATCATGTGAGCCACTTCCCTCTGCCACATTCTTCTGCCATGATGTTCAGTCTCACCTCAGGCCCCAAGGAATGGAGCCAGCCTTCTATGGACTAAAATGTCTGAAACCATAAGCCCTCAAATAGACTATTCCACCTCCACAGTTGTTCTGGTCAGATCTTTTCATCACAGAAGCAAAAAAAAAAACTGACTTAAATAGTCTCCATCAGCACTCAAATTAGGCTTAATTCCCTGATATAACAGTATTAAAGTGGTTGGGCCTTTAAGAAAGATAATTTGATCTTGGGAGCACCACCCTTAGAAAAGATTAATATCATCTTGTGGGAATGGGTTAGGACTTGCAGCAGTGGATTAGTTCCTACGAGAGTGGGTTGTTATAAGAGAATAAGCCTGGACCCTCCTCGCTCACCACGTGACCTCTTTTCCATGTTCCTGCTACGTGATGCCATCCATCATGCTGGGACACAGCCAGAGGGCCTTTGCCAGATGCCAGCAGTATGATGTCTGGACCTTTTAGCCACCAGAATTATGAGCCAAATAAATCTCGTATCTTTATACAGTAGCTAACCTCAGGTATTTTTTCATAGCAACACAAAATAGATTAACAAAACCTCTAATAACATAGAACAATGACAGTTTGATTAATCAATAAACTGAAGATAAAAATGAAAATGTTCTAAAATGGAAAACATAGTGGCAAAGGAACATAGTTTAACTCTAGACATTAAAACTTCCTGTATTAGTTTTCTATGGCTGCCATGAAATAATTACCATAAACTTAGCGACTAATTATAGCACAAATTTAATACCTTACAATTGTGTGGTTCAGGAGTCTGGTACAAGTTTGGGTGGATGAAAATCAAGGCATCTGAAGGGCTGCATCTTTTTCTGGGGGGCTTTAAGGAAAGAATGCTTTTCCTTGACTTTTACAGTTTCCAGAACCTGCATTCTTTGGCTTTGGCCCCCTTCCTCATTCTTCCAAGTCAGCAACTTAGCATCTCTCTGATCTCTTTGATCATTACCTCTCTTTCTTGGACTTTTCTTCTACTCTCTTCTATTGTTAAAGACCCTGATGATCGCACTGGCCCTATAAGGTAGTCTATTTTATAGTTAGTTGATCAGCAGACTTAATTCCATCTGCAACCTTAGTTTTCCTTTGCCATGTAACCTGGTATGTTCAAGGTTGGGAGGATTAGAATGGGAAGGTCTTTGTGAAATTTCCCCAGAGAAATAAAATTTCTCCTTCTCTTCCATTTTGAATGTTTCCAATGGCCGCATCTCACGTACCCTTGTGAGTTGGCAACCATCTGCACTATACTGAAATTTTATTTATTTATTTATTTATTTATTTTAAAAAAGAAGTAAAGTTTCTCCATTACTATGACAGTTCTTCCCTGGCACTGCTTCTGGAGGTGACAGTCATCTATTTGACATCATTACTGCCCTCAGAACTCTTGTGGAGCCCAAAACCATCAAAAGGCGGACTAAGAAATTCATCCAGCACCCATCAGGCCCACAGGTCAAAATGAAGCATAACTGGCAGAAACCCAGAGGTACTGACAGCAGGGTGCAGAGAAGATTCAAGGGCCAGACCTTGATGTCCAACACTGGTTATGGGAGCAACAAGAAAATAAAGTATATGCTGCCCAGTGGCTTCTGGAAGTTCCTGGTTCACAGTGCCAAGGAGCTGGAAGTGTTGCTGATGTGTAACAAATCTTATTGTGCTGAGATTTCTTACAACGTTTCCTCTAAGAATCACAAAACCAGGTGAAAAAACAGCAGCCCAACTGGCCATCAGTCACCAATTCCAATGCCAAGTTACGCAGTGAAGAAAAGGAATAGACAGGCCACGTGCACTTTTTGTGTGCGCTTAAATAAAACTGCAAAAACTGCCAAAAAATTACTATAATAAGATGGTTCCAAGATCATAATGAAAATGGGGATGTTAAATAGAAATATTTTAGTCCGGGGAGGTTAAAAGAGCTAAAAAGACATGGCAATAAAGATAATGTGAAGTTACTGTTAAAGCATTTTCTAGTCTATTACTTGTTGATTCTGCCTGAGAAAATCCAACATAGCTATTATAGATGGACAGTGTGTGTTAAGACATCTCTCCTAGCTATCTTATCATTTTGAATACACAGTGTCTACCATGTCCTTAAGTTTTGCCCAATGAAACCAGTTCATTTATACTAAAACCAAAAGAAAAGAAAGACACTCTTAATACTTCTCTAGCAATAACTGCCAGATCCCTAAAAATAAATATTCATACCCTTTGACTCATTAATTCACATTGGAAAATAAATGCTGAGGTAATGGTTCAAACATAAAGCTCACGTAAAGATTTTTGTGTGTGTGTAAAGTAAAAATATTTGCAACTGCATATGACAACATAAAACATAACAAAAGATTGGATATACAAATTGAGGAACAAATTAGCAAATTAGATTGGTCACTAAGGACTACATAAAATTGGCTATATGTGAAATCCTAAAATTCTAAGAGAAAAATGCATATTATGAAATATTATATACTCTGTAGACACAACTATATGAAAATATGCTTAAAAGCTGGAAGAATATAAGCCAAAACCATTTGTCTCCATGTGGAAGAACACTTTTATTCCATTGTCCTCTAGTTTCAAATATTTATAATAAGTAAGTACTTCCTGTACAACAGCAATGTGTCCTAAAATTTTTTTTCTTATTTCTAATCATTCCATTCATAGCAGTAAGTGGACCCAGAAGGGTTAGATGTGACCCTACCAGATAATCTGGTCCCCCACTCTTCTCATTTAAGTTCACAACACATAGGCAACATGACAACATGTAGTTGAAGCTCACATATGCAACACAACAAGATTAAAGAAAAGCAGCAGCCAGTAATGATGTCTACATCAATCACAAAGACTAAGGCACAAGTGGTGTACCATCCCAGAATTAGATGAGAGTTAATGACTTTAGATACTACATGAAAGGGCAGTGCCAAAGTAGGTCTCATTCAGAGATCAGAAAGCACAGCATCCAGTCCATCACAGACAGATAATCTGCTCAAGGAAGAGCTAACATCCATTCCTTTGTTATGCTGCATCACACACAATACGACCACAGGGGAAAAGGATGTGGTGGTCATCAACTTCCAACAGTTATGCGGAAAAGCAGCAGAGAGAGGGAAGAGGCACTGTAGTACAGTCATCTCTGGAACTTGTGTGTGAGCACGTGTGTGTGACCCCCTCACTTTAGACCACTAGAGTTGTTTTCTAAATTGTTGCCAATAATTTGGCCTCTGCTGCCTCTAATCCAGTAAAGTCCCCTAAATCCCACAGCCCTTTCCTGCTCTTTCCTTTCCTGATCTAGTTTTTGCTATCTGTACTGATCACTAGCACCTTAAAGCCACTATTTTTCCCAGTTTATATTTTCACCTGAAACATCTGCAATATACTTGTGCATATTTATTTTACCTAATAGGTATGTAAATATTTAACTAATTAATGGTGTTCGGAATAATAAAGAGAATTTTTCCTTAGATTATTTTTGTCGCCTTCTACTTCATGCACTAAAGGAAGGATGGGATCCAAAAAGAAAAACATGTTTAATGTAGAATCAGCACAGGGATGACCATAAAAGGGATAGTTAGGATCCGAACTTTGCCATGGGAAGCTCTGGCCTTCCCTTCTTCAGTCCACTGGAAAACCTGATCATTTAGTTTAAGGCCTTGTTTAAATGTGAATTTACTTTGGAAGGAGACATTTTTAGCTCGTTTTAGGCAGTGTGAGTGGACTACTGACTTTCTTTATGATTTTTTTTTTTTTTTTTTTTTTGGCCATGCTGGGGATCAAACTCAGGGTCTCATGCATGCTAGGCAAGTGCTCAACCGCTGAGCCACACCTCCAGCCCTTCATAACCAATTTTGAGAGGAGATAAAAAATAAAAAATACAAGAATGCTGACTTGGAAGCATGGAGGAGTCTGCATCAAGACAGGGAATGGCAGGGGAATGGAAGGAGAAGCCATGAAGAGACCCATTGCTGACCTCGCCATTTTACTTGTGACTAACTGGTCTGAATCATACTATACCCACAGTAACATCATTTGCCAAATCAAGAAGTGTGTGTTTTAATATGACCTCCCAATATGGTGTTCCAGAAACCTCAATTCAGCTGCAAAAGGGAACATTCCAGAATATATATCATATGAACTAGGGAATCAGGAGAAAAATGTGCTTTCCTTCTTTGTCCCCAAAGTGTGAAATCTGAGGCATCTTTAAGAATGATTGCAGAGCACATGATTCTTTGCTCATAAAACATTTTGGAAGAAACTGGGACTATACTTTTGGCTCTGAGTTGCAGATGAAGCAGGAAATGTTAAAATGTGCTGGACTCCTTCACAAAGGCCCTTAGTCTAAAGCTGAATAAGAACCTCTTTTGGAAAAGATGGGGGATTAACAGGTGTGGGCTCTAAGTGTGCATTCTCCTTAGTTGACTTCTCAAAGTGTCCCCATGGCTCTATCCTTGGGAGACAGGAAGAGGTGAAGCCTTAACCAGGGTGATGCACAGATACAAAGATACTTATGTTTGTCAGGAGCAAAAAGGAAACCATGAGTCACTTAGAAAAGAAGGATTAAGTGTTGTAGTGCATTTTTTGCTTTTCCTGGAATTCTTACTAAAAAAAAAAAAAAAAAAAAAAAGAAGAAATTTCATTTTTTTTAGGGCAAATACTATTTTTTTCAGTTTAGAGATAAGGAATATGTTTATATATGTGCAAAGTTAAGTGATTTTTCCAATTCATATTCCTTCTCCTGCTTCATTAAGAACAAACAAAATACCTTCTAGCAAATGAATTGTTCCTTTCAAACTTAAAATATGGAAAACGCTGAGACTCAAAGTTAAATTTTATATTTCTGTATTTTTAGAAACAGAAATATACTTCTGTTAAACCTAGTTATAATAGTTCTATACTACTGAAAAATGTCAGTCTAAAGGACAAAACTCTTAATTTGATTTCCCTTAAGTTTATGAAATTAACAAATTTTATCCAAAGCATTACACTATCAACAAAGTATGTGGCAGATTGCAGGGGTGGGAGAAGAAAGAAAAAAATTCTTATCTTCCCTCCAGTTTATAGTACTTCACATTGTTTTTACTGGAAGATGCATAGCCATGTGCTTCAGTTCTCATGCAGATGTGCACTGAATGCCTAAAGGAGATTGTGTCACTTCATTGGATTATCAATATATGGATGATGAGGTTGGTGGACATGATTTTGAGCACATCCAAAAGGAATTAAACTACTACCTATGAAACTAAAGCTATTGTTTAATCTTCACACTCATCTTTCACCTCACTTAAGTGGGAACCATATATTCTAGAATCCCTTAGATTGCCCTGATGTTTCCCCTGCTTAGGGTTTTCACAGATGTAGGGGATCAGAAAATGTCTCTCTGTTGGGACTAGATGGCTGAAGTTACCACCTCTGCTGAATGATCTCCCTGAGCACCTCTATGACTTGTCCACCTTGTCAGGTTTGTACTCTGGCCAGTAACAGATGAACTTACCCAAACAGAATAGCTATCAAAGAAATAGAGTTAGAATCAATAGAGGGTTGGTTAAGGAAATGGAGTTGGAATCAGCTGCCAGACAGAAGGAGAAAAAGAAGACCCAAGAGACATTTACCAACTGTATCTTCAGACAAATTACTTTAAGAAGTTTAATTCAACATTGTCTAGGTGAGTAATTTTCACATTATTTCCTCCATACTGACAAGTATCACATTATACAAATTATAGCAATTTGTACTTATTATTTTAACATCTGAGTTGCTTCCCTTATCTCTCATGGAACTGTGAGCCCCTCCTGTGTGGGCAAAAACAGTTTTCTCATCTTTGTGTCCTTACTAAGGACAATCTGGAGAATGGAAACCTTCAACAAATATAATTAGATACTAAAATCAGGAAATGTTTTAGTCAGTTTTTCACAGCTGTGACCAAAAGACTTAACAAAAACAATTTTAAAGAGGAAAAATTTATTTAGAGACTCACAGTTTCAGAGGTCTCAGTCCATAAAAAGACTGCTCCATTGCTCGGGGCTCAAGGTGAGGCACAACATCATGATGGAAGGATGTGGAAAAGGGAAGCGGCTCAGAACATCACATCAGGAAACAGAAAGAGAAATTCCACTGGCCAGATACAAAATACATACCCCAAGACACACCCCCAGTGACCTCCAGCCACACCCTACTTGCCTTCAGTTATCATTCAAGTTAATCCCATCAGGGGATTAATTCACTGACTGAGATAAGTTAAGGGTGTCATAACCCACTCATTTCACCTCTGAATGTTCTTGCATGTCTCACTCAAGAGTTTTGGAGAGGAAACAATCAGCAATGTGAAGAGAGAGCCTTCAGAGTGGGAGAAAATCTTTGCCACACACTTCAGATAGAGCACTAATCTCCAGAATCTACAAAGTACTCAAAAATCTTTATACCAAGAACACTAATAACCCAATCAATAAATGGGCCAAGGAAATGAACAGACACTTTACAGAGGAAGATCTACAAGCAATCAACAGATTTATGAAAAAATGTTCAACATCACTCGTTATAAGAGAAATGCAAATCAAAACCACCTTAAGATTTCATCTTACCCCAATTAGAATGTCTTTTATTAAGAATATAGGCAACAACAGGTGTTGGCGAGGATGTGGGGAAAAGGGTACACTCATACATTGCTGGTGGGAGTGCAAGTTGGTGCAGCCATTCTGGAGAGCTGTGTGGAGATTCCTTAGAAAACTTGGAATGGATCCACCATTTGACCCTGCTATCCTACTCCTTGGCCTATACCCAAAGGACTTAAAATCAGATTACTACAGTGATGCAGCCACATCAATGTTCATAGCTGGCTTAATTCACAATAGCTAGATTGTGGAACCAACCTAGATGCCCTTCAATAGATGAATGGATAAAGAAACTGTGGTATATATATATACAATGGAATGTTATTCAGCCATAAAGAAGAATAAAATTATGGCATTTGTAGGTAAATGGATGATGTTGGAGACTGTTATGCTAAATGAGATCAGCCAATCCCAAAAATCCAAAGGCCGAATGGTCTCTCTGATAAATGAATGATGATGCATAATGCCGGGGGGGGGGGGAAGGGTGGCAAGAATGGAGGAAGGATAGATAGCATAGAGGGAAGGGAGGTGTGGGGTCGGGGTGGGGGGGTAAGAATAATAACAGAATGTGTGACAGACATCATTGCCCTGTGCACATATATGAATGCACAGATGGTGTGACTCTACTTTGTGTACAACCAGAGAAACAATAGCTATACTCCATTTGTGCTCAATGAATCAATAAGCAAATAAAAAAAAAAAGTTTTGGAGGGATACCTAATATCTAAACCATAAAAGGAGGATTACTGAAATTAAGGGCAAAACAAAGTTGGATGAGAATTTGCCCACATTCCTAAAACCCCAAGGAAGAGAACACTCTTTCAATGCACCTATTCCAGATCTTTAGAATAAAATATCAAATACCTAGTATCTTGTAGGACTAAAATAGAAAAAAAGAGGCATATAATAATTATAGTCTGCAAAATGTTATGAGCTTTCTTGGGAGCCGAGCACAGAGTTGTTTAAGCAGAGGTGACATAACCAATTGTGGACGGTATCATGAATGTGTTAAATGAATATTGGACCTTCAGGTTCCTTCCAATTCAAGAGTCAATTCTTGATTCCCACAAAAGAGCTAGTTTTTTCATTTTTACAATATACAATAGCTTGTTGAACACATCCCATAATGATAGCATCCTTGCTGTGGCTCTATAGTCAGAGCTGAGAAAGATGCCTGAGAGTTTTGTTTTCTAAGATGATTTTCCCAGCAAATATTCAAAAAAAAGAAGTGCTCTAAGATATCTGGGCTTGATTTTAAGACCAGCGACATCTTCAGCAATTTGTAGGTTTTCTCTGTGGCCCCAGTCTGTCTTTTCTAAATAAGATCAGCATTATGTGAATTCTAGGAGTTTCATAATAACCAACAACCAGGCCAACATTGTTCAAGATGTGCCAGTTCAAGATATTGGAGGTTGGATCTTACTAACCTCTCTACTACTCTTATTTTATCTAGTGCATTTTATTTATCCTGATGCAAGAGTGACCATTATAACTGGGCACAGTGGTGAACACCTATAATCCCAGCACCTTGGGAGGCTGAGTCAGGAAAATCATAAGTTCAAAACCAGCCTCACCAACTTAGCGAGGCCCTAAACAACTTAGCGAGATCCTGCCTCAAAATAAAAAAATAAAAAGGGATGGGGATGTGGTTTAGTGATTCAACATCCCTAGATTCATCCTCTGGTAACCTCCCCACCCCCCAAAAAAGTGACCTTTATAAAACAAAACATACCATCAACACTCTACTTCTTAAGATCCTATAGTGACATGCAAGTTGCCTTTAAATGAAAGTCTATGTAGACCTGAATGATCTACACTTTGCCTACCTTTTCACCCCAATACCTGATACATTTCTTCCCTTGATCTATGTTCAGACAGTTAATCAATTTGCAGGCCCCCAACTGTGACTTGTGCTCTGTCATCTTCCTCACTTCAGATCAGTGATTCTCCATAGGGAAGACTTTCCACCTGCCCAGAACCCCAGTGGACATCTGGCAAATGTCTAGAAACATTTTTGGTTACTGCAACTCAGAAGATGTGGTTGGCATCTAGTGGGTAGAGGCCACAATGCTGCTAAACATCCTCCAAAGCTTAGCACAGTCCCTCAGATCAAATAATTAGCCAACCTATCAACCTATCAATAGTGCTGTGATTGAGAAGTTCTGTTTTAAATAAAAGAAAGATAGCAACCTGTATGCAGTAAACTTTGAGAGAAATCCTTTTAAAACAGTGATCCAGGGGCCAAATCTGGTTCACTGACTAATTTTGTAAATACTGTAAAATTTTATTGGAATAGAGTCATGACCATTTGTTAATATATTGTCATTTTATCTATGGCTGCTTTTATAACAGAGATAAACAGTTGCTAAATAAATCATATGGCCCACACACCCCAAAATATTTTCTATCTGGTTGTTTACGGAAAAAGTTTTGGGCCCTGCTATAAAATACTCCTGTGATTCCCCTGATCATGCATATAAGTTGTACATGGGAAAGAAAAATTTCCCCACTAGCAGCCTATCTCTGTTTTAGAGCAGAAACAGTTATAACTGAGAAGTTATCTCTTTGGTATCCATTTAGTCTTCTGGGAGAAGCATTTCCTGGGAATTAATAATGGGCTTTGCTGGCAAGAGAGGATTTAAAGAGGAGTTTGGGGCTTAGAAGAAGCAGCTGGGGGTAGGAGAAGTGGGGTAAGGAAAACTGGACAGTCAGATCTTACATTTTCCTCCCAAGCAATCTCTCTGCTCAACACACTCTGAACACAGTCTGGCACGATTTTTGAGGCAGGCAGACCCTGTCACTCCTCAGTTTTGGACACTTGCTGAAATATGAAATGAGAGATGGTAAGGGAGAACAAGGAAAATGACTGTTACGAAGAAAATAGCCAATCAATCAAGATTAGCTAGGCTCACTCTAGCTCCTCAAAAATGTGCAGTTCTTTGTTGTGAGATCTGCCTCTAACATTAGCAGATTGCTGATAAAATGAGAAGCATGCAGAGGCTGCAATGGACAACACAGATCTAGTTCAGATGCACAAAAGGCCAATTCAGTTCTTTTCTTTTTGGGGGAGAGTGTACTGGGGATTGAACTTGGGGGTACTCAAAAACTGAGCCACATCCCCAGTCCTATTTTGTATTTTATTTAGAGACAGGGTCTCACAGAGTTGCTTAGTGCCTCACTTTTGCTGAGGCTGGCTTTGAACTTGAGATCCTCCTGCCTCAGCCTCCTGAGCCTCTGAGATTACAGGCATGTGCCACCGTTTCTGCCATGCAAGTTATTTTCTTTTAAATAAACATCACTTTATTGTGTTTATGGTGAAGAAAATGGGTTCCTTATGAGCACTGAGTTCCCACATGCACATACAAACCAAACAGTGCTGCTTCTTTTTTTGATAGTCATAGTGTGGGTGGCGCCTCAGAAGTAAAGGGAGAGGAGTTTCTGTGGCTATCTAAAGGGGATATTTTTTCCTTAGGAATGGAACAGAAGAGGATCTTCCCAGATATCTCTAAAAAATTGTATGTATAAGCAGCCAGAGAGCTAAGGATTATAAAATAAGACAGAGGTTGTCCTGAAGCAAATGCCACTATCAGTGGTCTTATCTACAAGGACACTGCAAGCTTCTATCAGCAACAAGGCAGGGAAAACAAATCCGAAATTCTGGAGCCTTTTCTGGGGGAAAAAACTTTACAAAATCATATCAAATAATAATAATTAATATTAATCATAATAATAGAAATTCTAAATATACTACAGCCATGAAAGAAGTTCAATTAGTCATTTAAAATTTCCAGCACCCCCCCAAAAGCAGATTTTTAAGATGAATTCCATGAAATTTCCAAAGAACAAATCATCCTAAGCTCTTCCAGAGAAGAAAAAAAGAGAGGAACGTTCCCAACACATTGATGCCAAAATGAGAAAGCATTGGGAAAAACAGAATTATAGGCAAATTTTAGTCAAATGCAAGTGTAATAATCCTAAACAAAGAATTAGCACACCACATTCAGGACTTAAAAGTTTATAGGTATAGACATATATGAATAGACATAGATACCTATACAGATGTGCATAGGTATAAATATGAACCATTATGACTGAGTTGGAATTATCACAGGAGTTCAAAGGTGGTTTAATAGTCTGTGAAAGTCTCTCACAACATTAACAGATTAATGGAGAAAATCTTATGATCTCAACTTTGGAGGGGGAAAAAACTCAATAAAATTCAATATCAATTCATAATACATGATTTTGTTTGTTTTTCAGCATTTTTCTCAAAATGGAATGAGGAGTCCTGAGGCAGATAACAGAAATGTTATAAATATTACTTGCAGATCTTTGGGTAGAGGAAGGAGCTCCCTAAGAATGGTGCTGACATAATTGATTCTACACAAATCAAAATGAAACCGAGCTCTTCTTACTTCACACTGTACAGGAAAGTCAATTCCAGGGGAATTAAGGACACCATTGTAAACAGCAAAATTTTAAGACTTTGGGAGAAAACATGAGAACATATTTTTATAACCTCAGAGTAAAAGAGGCCATCTTAATACATAAAAGAACTATCAATGAAAAAGACTAATAAATTTACCCATTTTAAGATGAAGAATGTCTGCTCATCAACAGAACCATAAGCAAAGTGAAAAGACAAGTTACAAACCGAATCTGTGGACCTCAAAGATGTACTCCTGATAGGACCTACCTTTTAATTTCAGAACATTGAACTTTACCAGTAATAGAAAAGAGCATTATAAAATATATCAGACAATAATGCAATATATCTAGAGCTTTTAAAATAATATTTGATTTTATAGAATTAAACATTGTGGTCACTAATACTAGACCCAAGAACACAGAAAGTTTTTAAAGTATACTAGAAGAAATCATTTCCTAATGGAGTAAACAGTGTAGCGCACTCACTCGGACAGTTGAGGAGAAAGTTTTCATACTGACCCCAAAATTGGTACCGTATTTCGTTTTATTCCCAGTCAAATGCATATTAACTATTTGTCAATCAACTATTTACAAAGGCAGGTAGAAAGAGGTATCAAGAGCATGTTCATCTGGGCAAAACCTTTCAAAGACAACCAATAAATATTTCAGCTCAAACTTGTTATCATAGTTCCCTTCAGCTAGGTGGCAGGTTGTTGCAACTGAGAGAATATGATAAAAGCTCTCCTCACACATTTTCACTGAATAACCCCAGAGTCTCTGAATGATAAGCCTGGAACCTGGCCTTAGATAAAACACCTGCCACATACTTGAAATTTTCTAGTCTTTCATTTTATCTTAAAATTTAAGTGTTTTTTTTTTCTATTTCCATATGTAACATATCCAAAGGAAAGCAGGATTCCACTAATTTTGCCTCTGCACATGGATAATGAAATGTGTTAGGAGGAGCCGGGCGTGGTGGTACACGCCTGTAATCCAAGCGACTCAGGAGGCTGAGTCAGGAGGATCACGAGTTCAAAGCCAGCCTCAGCAACTTAGTGAGGCCCTAAGCAACTCAGTGAGACCCTGTCTCTAAATAAAATACAAAATAGGGCTGGGGATGTGGCTCAGTGGCCGAGTGCCCCTGAGTTCAATCCCCAGTTCAAAAAAAAAAAAATGTGTTAGGAATGTAAAAAGGCAACCCCCCACCTCCACACCCCCACATCTTCTCCATGTCTTAGAATTAAACTTAAGCACTGGGAAAATGCACCATACTTATCCTGGGTTGTGTATTCTCATGCAGAGGGAGCTGAATCAAATAGTACAATATACAAATACAAAAAGAGCAAAAATCTAGCTAAATGTAACAGGAGGAAAACCACTGAGATTTTAACCCCTGAGTTGTTTTATACAACTTGTACATTCTCCACAGATAACTGACAGATAAAGTAAATGTGGAGGTCAAAAAAGAAATAGAAGTCACATCACTTCCTAGAGAAACAATGTAACATCTAATTATCAGAGATCCATGTTCAGCTTCCAAGGAAGGATTAAGTCTTTCCAAATCTTTGGGGACCAGTGCCTTAGAAACCTCAGATATAAGGTATCAGCACAATAAACTAGGGTGCAAGAAAAGTAACATTCCACTGAAAAACACCAAAGATGTATAGCAATAGTCCCATGCTCATGGAATTCATTGGTCTTCCCATATTCCCCACCATGTTGGAAGAGGTGGCTTAATGGAATGGTGGAATGGCCTTTTAAAGGCATGGTCACAGCACCAGCTGGGTGGTGATACCCAGCAAGGCAAGGGCAAACTTCTCCACATGACTATTTTCTTTCCTTTTTTGTTTCAAAACATACTGACTTTAAATCAGCATTTAAGTGTGGTTAATTTTTCATGATAGTGTTTAAATTATGGGATAGCAAAAGAGTAAACATCATTCAAGGACTTTATCTCCTCTTCTGGGAAAGGGGTTAGTGTGTTTTGGGTTGTTACAAGATACTTTGGTCTCCTTTAGAAATTATCGCCTTATTTTTGTCTTTATTTGCAAATCAAGTATGGTTATAGGAGATGGGTCTGAATACCAAGTTAACAGGAGTAGATCTGTGATGGTTAATTTTATGCATCAACCTGACTGGGCTAAAATATTATCTCTAGGTGTTTGTAAGGATGTTTCTAGAAGAGATTAGTATTTGAATTGGTAAACTGAGTAAAGAAGATCTACTTTCATCAATGGGGATGGACCTGACCCCATCTTCTGAGGGCCCAAATAGTAAAAAAGGATGGGGGAGGGGTATGTTGTCTCTTTTTGTTTGAGCTGGCACATCTGACTTGTCCTGCCCTTGGACTAGACATTGACACTACTGCTCCTAAAGCTTTCAGACAGACTGAACTGCATCAATGGCCTGGTTCTCCAGCTTGCTGAGATGATCATGAGACTTCTCAGCCTCCATAATCTTGAGTCAATTTTTATAATAAATCTATGCAAATTTTCTGTCTCTTTGAAGATCCTTGAATAATACACCAGAAAAAGAAACCTACAGAGATGTGAAAATTTTTCCCCTTAAAAAAAAAAAAAGAATAAGAAATATCAGCTACTAACCAACTGGTACAGAACTGAATGGATCCCTATATCTTACTAAGTTCTTAATTCAATGAGCTTGGAAATTGAGTTGGATACTATACTTGGGTATCAAATATAATAACAAAGACAATAATAAGCTTTCACTAAAAATCTGAAATATCCTATTCTATTTGATTTTACAGAGTAAGAGTGAGAGCAAGAGGGAGAGAGATGGGGAAGGAGGAAGTGAAAGAGAAGCTAAGAGCATGACTCCAGTTTATATGAGCAAGTATTACTGAGATGTGTGATAACTCCATAGTAATAACAGATGATCTTGGTTCTAGTGTAGAACTATTCATAAGCTTCCATCTGGATTTTTAAAGTAAGTCAATGGAAACCTTCAAGTCTCAATCTATTGAGGGCCGACTAATTGCATCACTTCACTCTCTTTCCCAAGCAATCCACTTTGGAGCACTATTTTTATAGTACTTATCTATAGATGAATTTTAATTATCCCACACTCATGGTAGTAACATTTGCTCATTATACCACTATCCTGTTCCAATTATTATACTTACGATCCATGATTTCCTGAATGTGAAAGTAATATTCTATTCCCAGAGGAAAGCAAGGACTATTAATGCCATTCCTTATTTGCTTAGACCAGGAAACCCAGCCAAATGCCAGCTTCTTCCTCCAGGTAAGGCTATAGGATTCATGAATATAAATTTAAAATAATGTGTGGCGGAGTTTAAATGAACTGTCACTAACTACAAGATGATTTGTTCCAAGTCAGTGCATACTTGGGTTTTCATAAAATTACCAGCCTTGTACAGCACAAAGAGCACTGAACTGGAAGTCAGAGATCCAGCTTATAGTCCTGTCTGCTGCTCTTTATATCCCTGAAGAAGCTATATAACCACTCCAATCTTCCATTTCTGATTTTTAATTGAGACTCTAAAGATTCTCCCAGCTGTGACCTTCTTTGAGTCCTTCCCTTTTGCAGCTCTGTGCTTTCATTAACTAAAACTTGGAAAAGTACAAGATTCATTTTT
Organism: Glaucomys volans; assembly: GCA_020662805.1. Lineage (NCBI taxonomy): Eukaryota > Metazoa > Chordata > Mammalia > Rodentia > Sciuridae > Glaucomys > Glaucomys volans. Next base: position 43,285 of record JAJEJO010004296.1, on the reverse strand, counting down.
GAAGACTTAATGGCTATTGCAACCTCTGCCAAGTTGGGAATCACCTACAGCTGTTACTCCAGCTTTGGTCCTCTAGGGAGACAGGAATGTTTCTTAATTAACAGGGCTAGCCCTTGGCTAAGTAGTCAAATAGGTACAATTGGTGTTTTATATGCCTCCCCATTTTCCTTTCAGAATATCCTTCATGCCAGGTAATTCTCTTATTATATCCCATGGAACCAGCCTTCAGCAATCAACTAAACCACAAAAAGAAGATGACTGATAAATATAGGTCAGAAACCATAGTGGACCAGAAGATTCTTAGAGAATGAAAGGATCTCACAGCATGTCCTCCATCCGCCTCTCTTTTAGGCTTCTCTTTTACTCTTCCAGTTGCTCAGGCCATTCTTCTTTGCTAGAGCTTATTCTTAGGAACTATTCTGATAGCCTTAGAATGAATGACAGACTATATGATATAGTTCACATCCAAAGAGTATCTGTACGCATCTGAACAAACCGATGGTAGAGCAAAGTAAAAAGAGGACATGTCATATGTAAATGATTGCTAGCAACATACAACTTCATTGAAAGGAGTGCTAGAATATGTCTGCATACATGCTGAAGTGGAGCTGGAAAGAGGACCAACATGTATTTCCCTGCATCACAATATGGTTCATCTGTTCTCCAAATCACTCATCTTGCAGGTGTTGGTGCCCTCAGGACGTGTCAGGCACTGTACCAGCAGCCAACATTCAACAGTAAACAAGATGTAGCTCTGATCTGGTACAAGAAAGCAAGAAAGAGGAATAAGGTATAATAAGCAAATGCATATAGCCTTAGGTAGCAATAAGTGCAACAACATAAAAACATTGAGGAGATCGTGTTTGTGTACATGTGTACGAGTGTGTGTGCACTGTACTCTTTTATATAAGGTGTTGTGTAAAAAGCTCTAGAAGATGGATCAGAATAAGGCCTGAGTGCACAAAGGAGCAAGCCTGTGGGTCCCTGAGAGAAGGGTTTCTAAGCAGAGATGATAGCAAGCATGAAGGTCCTAACAGGATGCTTGGCGTGTCTGAGGAATGGCAAGGGAGCTGCAGTGGCAGCAGATTAGCCAGGAGTGAGCATGGAAGAAGGTAAGGCCAGAGAAATCACAGGGACCAGTACACAGGACTTAGCACACCATGGACGAGAGTCTGGCTTTCGATCTGAGAGAGAAGGGACACCATCAGAGAGTTTGAACAGAATCTTATTTACCTTTAAATAGGATCACTCTCTCTGTCCCAGAAGAAAAATCTGTGGGAGGCACAAGCAGAAACAGGGAGACTGAGACTAGTTAGGAGGCTGTTCCCAAAGCTAGATGAGAACTATCTTTCCCTCAGTACTAGCTGTTAGGAAAACACACCTTCACATGGCACGCTTTCTCACAAAAACAAATTATTTCTAGTGTGTGCTGATGACCACATGAATCCCAGCCTGTTTCTCTTTACCCTTTTATTTTCCTGTATAAAGTACCTTTCAAATGTAAGGATTTAGGCTAGAATAATAAGAGGGATGGTGAGATACCTAGATTTTGGATGTATTTCACAGGGAGAGCTGGCAGGATTTGCTGGTGGACTAGTGGTTCAAAAAAGGGATCAACCATGGATGAAACTGAAGAATTGGGCCAGAGCAACTGGAAGGGGTGGAAGAGAAGGCCAAAAGAGAGGCAGAGGGAGGACATGCTGTAAAGTCTTTTCACTCTCTGAAAATCTTCTGCTTGCACAGTTTCTGGAAAGAATCCAACCTTAGATTCATCAGCCATCTTCTTTATGTGGATTCATTGACTAATGAAGGCTGGCTCCATGGGATATAATAAGGGAATCGCAGCCAGGCGTGGTGAGACACACCTGTAATCCCAGTGGCCTGGGAGGCTGAGACAGGAGGATTGCAAGTTCAAAGCCAGTCTCAGCAAAAGCGAGGTACTACGCAACTCAGTGAGACCCTGTCTCTAAATAAAATACAAAATAGGGCTGGGGATGTGACTCAGTGGTCAAGTGTCCCTGAGTTTATTCCCTGGTACCCTCCACCAAAAGCATTGCCTGGCATGAAGGGTATTCTGAAAAACAAAAGGGGAAGAAATATAAACTGATTTCAATTGTCTCGATTCTAATTAGAAGCCAACAAAACTAGTTTGTGTAGTTAGAAAGAAAAGTGAGTAGAACTCATTAAATCTCCACCAGCAACAAGTACTGTGTTAAGAGCTTTATGAGTTTTTTCTCAGTAAATCTGAATCTGTCTCTGTGAAATTTACAGAGATACCACAATTATATAGATAAATAAATTGAAGCCTTGGGTAGTTAAATAAAAAATAAAATAAATAAATAAAAAAATTTTAAAAAACAGCCAAAATCAAAGTGAAAAAATTGAGATTCTGAATAGATATAAATCCAAACTCCATTCTATTTCTTTGGTTTAGTTGACATTTTAAAAAACATTTTTACTAATGTGTTATAGTTGCACATAATATGGGGGTTCATTTTGACATAGTCATACATGTATGGAATATAATTTGCTCCACTTTGGACTCCCAAGCTTCCTTTTTCCTTCCTCTTCTCCCTGATGGTCTCCCTTCCTTTACTAGTTTTTCTTCTATTTATTTTTTTTTAATTGGTGCTTTATAGAAATACATAAAGGTGAAATTCACTGTGGTATATTCTGATACTTCTCAAAAGAAGAAATACAAATGGCCAAGAAATCATGAAAAAAATGTTCAACGTCCCTACCAATCAAGGAAATGCCAGTCAAAACTACACTGAGATTTCATCTCACTCCAGTTAGAATGGCCATCATCAAGAATACAAAAAAATCAATGCTGGCAAATGTGGGGAAAAGGTACACTCAAACATTGTTGGTGGGACTGCAAATTAGTACAACCACTCTGGAAAGCAGTATGGAGATTCCTTAAAAGATTAGGAATGGAACCGCCATGTGACTCAGCTACCCCACACCTCAGTATTTATCCAAAAGAACTAAAATCAGCATACTATAAGTAACGCAAGCACATTAATGTTTATAGAAGTACGATTCACAATAGCCAAGTTACAGAACCAGCCCACCTGCCTGTCGACACATGAATGAATAAAAACAATGTAATCTATATACACAATAGTTTTACTCAGCCATAAAGAAGGAAACAAAAGTATCATTTTCTGGTAAATGAATGAAACTGGACACATCAGGCTAAGCAAAATAGGCCAGACTCAGAAAGTCAATTGTGAAATAGTTTTCTTTCATATACAGAAGCTAAACCAAAATAAGGGTAAAAAATGGGGGTAGGAATCCCATGAAAAGGGGAATATGAGTGGAAGAGAGGAAGGAGGAAGAAGGAAGGATGAGAAAAGAGAGGAACAGCGGAATGAAAACAACCAAAGTTCATTTTATTTCTGTACCAGAGATGTGACATCCACACTATTTATGGGGATTAAAAAAGTCAATCATTTTCTCATCACTCATCAGCCCATGACTATTAACTACTGTTTGGCTAAAGATCTTTGAGGAGTCATCCTAGAAAGGGTTCTAAAAAGACATTCCTAAACATCAACACCCAACCTCTGAAATCTATCTGAAGGACACAGAGATTCAGTTATCTCCCATTTAGGAAAATTCAAGTTCAAAATGAATGCATAGCTAGTATTTACCCCCACACAAGTTTAGACATCATTTAAGACTACTGTTATCCCAGATTAGTTTTGGGAAATAATAAAAAGAACTCATTTCCAAATATTGTGTAGCACCTTGTAGCTTCTGGGAATAGAAACTGAACGGTTTTCCTATTCTTTAGCCATATTAGAACCAAGAATTTTCTGAGACAATATTTGGGGTACACCAGGCAGGTGCTGGGGATGAAGCCATGAATAGTAAGCACCGTCCTGTTCTTGTGAAATTTACGGTCTAGTGAGGCAAGCAGACAATTATGCAAGTAAGTGTTTCATACTTTATTATTAAATGCTATTACTAAGTGTAGACTTGATTACTACAGAACCTATACCCCTTTCTTGGTCATGGAGGCTTTTCTGAGAAAGTATTGAAGCCCAGAGCTAAAGAAAAAGAGATGACTTAGGTGGAGGGGTGGGAAGTGGTGACTGGGGGCAGTTTAATTGGCAGAGAGAGCAAGATGCAGCAAAGCCCTGAACTGGGAAGGAGCTTGAGGAACTTGAAAAACTAAAAAGGAGGCAGTGTGACTGGAATCTGGATTTAAGAAGTGTGAGACTTCTCATTCTGCAGTCTGCAATGAGGTGAGGCTTCTAAGTAGGAAGAGACCAGGACCTGTGGAGCTAGTGAAGTATTCTGGGGTGAAATCCAAGAGCAGTGGTGTTTTAGTCAGTTTTTCTGTCACTGTGACCAAAAGATCTGACAAGAACAATGTATAGGAGGAAAAGTCTATTTGGGACTCACAGTTTAGACAGTCAACTCCCTTGCTCTGGGCCCTAGGTGAGGCAGAAGGTCAAGGATGAAGGCCAAGGCTACCAGGAAGCAGATAGAGAGCAAGCTCCACTCACCAGGACAAAATAAAAACCCCAAAGGCACACCCCCAGTGACCCACTTCCTCCAGCCACACCCTATCTGCTTACAGTTACCACCCAGCTAATTAATTAGTTAATCCACTGATTAGGTTACAACTCTCAATCTGATCATTTCAACTCTGAACAGTTTTATATCATCTCACATTTGAACTTTTGGGGGACACCTCATTACTAATAAATAGGTAAAGCAAGGAAATGTTTCAGGTAGAGTCAATACATTAAGATTTGCATTTTGAAGGGATCACTTTGGATACCAGTGTGCATATGGCTAAATGGAGTGAGGACTAATTAAGTATGAATGAGAAGGGATGCGGCTCACTAATACAGGGAAAAAGGCGCCTATTCCAAAACCAGGAAGACACTAAGAGTAACAATTTGTAGACAAGTCAATGCATTTAAATATGTTCTTAAGGTAGACTCAACAGTTTGATGATGCATTGGCTGTAAAAGATAAGGAAGAAGGAGATGTTGGCCATGACTCCCAGGTTTTGGGTAGGTTCATTTTGCAGATGGTGATATCATAGCTCATGGCATCCCATAATGAATGTGTTCACAGAATTAGCACACGTGGGGGGAGTATGGAAAGAGCCTGACTTCAGTGGTAGAATATGATTTGTCCATGAGACATCCAGGGGATTTTGAGTGAGCAGTTGGCTGTTTGAGATCTGTATTCAGAGGCACTATCTGGATTTGAAATTTATATGTGGAAATAGATACAATCGCTTGGGGAAGGAACACAGAGGATTAATACGATGGAGTCATGGCAAACTAAAACATTCAAAGGTCAGGTAGAAAATGGAAGATCTAGCAAGGGATTATCATCAAACTTCATCACAAGCTGCTTTTGTATTACAGCTCCCCTTGAAAATGCCAGTGAGGTTGTTTACATGGCACCATTAAGTAGGGCATATCCAGGAAGTCCGCGTAGACAGTGCTTTCAACACATCCTCTGATAGCAGAGAGAGCCAAGGCAGGTCTTTCCATATCAGCCAAAACCAAAATTTATTTCTGTTCCCACCCACAATTACATCAGGCATTGAATTTGATCTGATCCTACCCCTTCCAAAACATTTTTATTTTTCACTATTTAAATCCCAATTTTTACCATCTATTCCTATTCTTCTTTAGACTACCTAGCTAATTGACATCATTTGTTTCTCAAAGTAATTAACATTCTTTCATGGAGCTTATTTTAAATAAGGCATTACATGTACCTTCCCTAAATCCACTCACCTAACTTCCCAGAGGAAGCATCTACTTGTGTTTACATTCCCTGCATATCTCAATACATTTGCCAAATATTTTGACAAATATTTAATATCGATTTGCATGTTTTAAATGTTCTAATTGACACTAAACTGTATGATTCTTCAGTGAGTCTTTCTGCTGATCACTATGCTGCTTACCCATATTGATACCAACAACTCCAGCTGCTTCTTTCAACTGCTGTACTGTGTTGAACTAGCTGACTTTACCACAGATTTTTCTCTTCTCCCATTGCACATGCAGGTCATTCCATTGTCTTGCTGTTGCTCACAGTTGTTATGATTTTTTCCACACATTCCACACATGTGCTACAGTTTCTTTGGAGTATGGATGTAGGTGGGTCAACTACTGGTCAAAGGGCATACACACCTCTGATTTTACCAGTTATTGCCAAGTTACCCTCCAAAGGGCCACCAGCAATGTTTGAATTCCATTTTTTCTGTATTACAAACAACACTGAAGATATCACATTTTTTTTTTCATTTTTTTCCTCTGATGGGAATAAAATGGTTTCATTATCAGCTTAAAGCATAATTTGCATTTAGTTTTTCCTGTGTTGCTAGATTTTAAAGTACTTCCAGTAGTATATCTTATTTTCAATGATGTGCATACACAACTCATCTCCATTCCTCCATAGATTCAGATTTGCTGTGATGTTGAGGTATGTGTGCATTCCAGGAGAACATGGGCATTTGCATTCTCATCAAGTCTTTTAGATGACTCCCTCCCCTTTTGAGAATTACTGGTGGGAATAATGAAGAAATTTTTATTCTTTTTTTAAATTTTATTTTATTTTTTATTTTTATTTTTTGAACCGGGGACTGAACTCAGGGGTATTCAGCCACTGAGTCACATCCCCAGCCCTATTTTGTATTTTATTTAGGAACAGGGTCTCACTGAGTTGCTTAGGGCCTCATTAAGTTACTGAGGCTGTCTTTGAACTCCAATCCTCCTGCCTCAGCCTCCCAAGTTGCTGGGATTACAGGTGTGTGCCACCACAGCTGGCTATGTTTATTCTTAAAAATATATCAGTATACTATGCTGGGTATTGGGTACACAGAGATGGAAGTCATAGACCCTGCTTTCAATGAGAACCTGTGTGGGGGTGAGGGAGAGGGATCAACCAAATAGACCCAGAATTCCAATAGAATAACCTGGGATGGGACAGCACTGGATACTAAGGGGCAGCGTACAGGAGAACCAACTAGACTGAGGAGGAAGGAGGACCTTGAAATGAAGACTACACCTGAGTCAGGATTCAACGGATGCATAGGAACACATCAGTGGGGAGAAAAGCATCCATGGTTTTACAACAAAGCAAAGAAGAACATGGAGATTTCAAAGAATACAAAGTATTTTGAAACATGAAAAGACAAAAGTAAGGAGAGACAAAAAATATCTATTACTGAAAGAAAGGTAAAGTGTAGCTAGAAATCACAAGGCTTACACCACGCTCAGGGATTTAGACTTGATCACACAGATGATGGAAAGCCTTTGAAGAATGTTTATTTAGCAGGAAGGTGACAGTATTAGGATTTTTTCCTCAGAAAGATCTCCCTGGTCTTGTGTTGTTAGGGATGGGCAAGAATAATGGCAAGGATGCAAACGAGCTTTCTGCAGGTTGGTAGGCCAGGCTGGAATGGATGGTCCTCCAACCTAACAGCAGTCAGGATAGTGGCAGAAACTCCAGAGGTAAACAATTTTCACAGAAAATGAGAGATAAACCAGAGCTGAATCTTGGGTCTGTGGTTTGAGGAGTCTAAGCACTATCATGCCAAGAAAAACAGGGAATCGAGGAGGAAGAGATCTGGGGGCACAGGGCAACGGTGGGAGAAAAGCTGATAATTTCAGTTTTGTGTTTATTGAGTTTAAGGCTCACACGGAACACCCACGAGGAAACACCTAGAAGGCTGCTGGAATGAGGCTTGGAAGGCAGGAGAGAGATCTAAGCTTGAGTTATTTGTAAATTATCAGTTTAAAGTCCTACAGGAGATGAGATTGCTCAGAAAGAGTGTGGGGGATTGTAAGACTAGAAATGATGTGCAGAACCCAAAAAAGCACCAAAACACAAAGAGAACAAGGTCAAAGAGCCTAAAGGGAGACAGAGGAGACCAGCCAGGAGAACAGCAAAGATGCCAAGATGAAGTGGTGTCTGCAAAGAGCCAGAGCTTTAAATAGGAAAGCATGGCTGGTGACAATGACAAACAGTCCAGGAAGCACTAAGACAAGATCTCTGAAAAGTGCTGGTTGGATTTAGACACTGCACAATTGTTGGTGATCTTGGAAAGAGTAGGTCTTTCTGAAATTACCAGCATGTGAACTATCTCTGATTCATAGAGATATGGATATTTAGAGAGGATTTGTACCACCAGTTTAAAAAAAAAAAAAGGTTGTTACTTTAAACTAAGGCAAGTCAGTTCATCCCTCTAGGATCTACTTTGTTCAGCTGATGAGGAGTGGGTTACATTACATCACCTCAGACGCCACAGAAAATTATTATATATTTTATACATATAATTAAGTGTACTGTGTATTCTTGTGAACATCTATGAAATGCACCTTGGCGATCCTCTTGCTTCAGGGACATCCTCCTTCTTCCTTTCCAAGTCCTCTCCTTGGACACCCACTAACTCCCCAAACCCCTATAACTCACCCTGATTTATCCTTCCTGGAAGCAGTCACACTAAGTCTAAACCCTCTTTTCCTTCCCTTCAATTTCCTCTTTGTGGAAACTATGAATCAGAGACCCTTTACATAAGAATAATCTTTCAGAGATGTCACACATCTTTGACTCGACACTCGCTAGGAATACTGGGAATGAGCTCCAAGCAGACTGATCATCCTGAGGTGAGCTCCCTGAGGGCAGGAGTTACGCATGATGAACTTTAGGAAGCCTCTTCTTCATGGCACCTGGCAGACAATACTCACTCAACATATTTTGTAAATGGAGGAAATGTGACTTTCCAACCCTGCCTTGGATCTCAGCAACAATAGGTCTAGTACTTTGAACTTTTTTCCAGAAAAGGGATTGCAATGCTGTCAGACCCCTGCCTGTGTGCCTGGCACCACCGTTTCTCCTGAGGGCTGTGTACAAAGAGGTGTGGATTAATACCCTCAGCTACTGCCTGGTTTCAAATCCACCCTATCAAGGCAGGTGATGGACTCTACACCAATATTGATAATACTCAATGGCCTAGAACTTTCGTTTGTCCTAATATTGAATTTCAGGACCATCTGTTGCTTACATCAGCCCTGTTTTCATTCCTATCCTGTAAAATTAGAATTTGCTTCCCCCTTTGAAAAGATAACACTCCCAGAGCTCTTTGGAATATTTCTCAGGTTCCTCAATTTGTCCTGCAAGGTATGTTATATTAATTAAACTCTTACATACAATGGAAAAAGATTCCCTACAATGACCATGATCTGCATTTGTGTGGTAAGTTAGTCAGCTTTTCATCACAGTGACAAAATACTTGACACAAACAACTTAAAAGGAGGAAAGGTTTACTTTGGCTTACAGTGTCAGAGGTTTCAGTCTATGACTGATTAGCTCCATTGGCTCATAGAGGAAGGGCATGGCAGAGGAGAGCTGAGTTCATGGTAGCTGGGAAGCAGATAGAGCAAGAAAAGGATGGGGACCAGATATACTCCTTTATGTCCCCAATGACCTACTTCATCCAGCTAGGCCCCCCTCCTATAATTTCCTTCACATTTAACAATACCATCAAATTGTGAATCCCTCAGTGGATTAATCCTTTGATGAGGTCAGACCCTTCAAGATCCAACTACTTCCCCAAATCCTCACCTCTGAACATTACTGCATTGGGGAGCAAACCTCCAACTCATGAGCTTTTGTGGGGTATTCTAAATTCAAACCATAAAAATAAAAACAAGGTCATTTGTGTCTATTCATTACCGTACTGACTAATGTCAACCTGAATCACAAAAATGCTATTTTGTACTCTTTTGTGGCAGACTTTTGAGAACAGGAATCATCTGTATTTGCTTGTACAGTTTTTTTTTTTTGTCATCTCCACCAGAAATTCTTCTATTTTACATTATTTTTCTTGAGCAAGTTCAGGCCATTCTCTTAAATTTCTTTCTCCTGCAAATGCAAAATAATCGTTAAACAATTTTTGAAGCAAAACAAATCTGGTAACTTTTTTCTTTATAGTGATTTGCCAAGATCTAAAATTACAAATTTTCACCATACACTTTTCCAAATATTTAAAATTACATTTTTGCTGATATTTTAAATATTTATATCACTAAATTGAGTTTAAATAAACAGACCATTACTGGTATAGCTGTTATACTATAATGTTCTTTAGGATGTGGAAAGTACCACAAAGAATCTTTTATATCAATGACATACCCCAAGGGAAGTGGAATCAATGCGTGCTGCCAACATGAGCATGGAAAGGTCCCGTTTCCTTTATTATGTTCAAGATCAAGCAAGTAGGCCTGATTGAGTTAGGCATTAGGGAACATGCTGGTCAATGCTGGCATTCTCTCAAAGTTTGTGTTGAACTAAATTCAAGTATCTGAAATGCTTTTTGGAAAAAAAAATATTTCCTGCTTTTAAGAAGGGCAACTTAAAGATAGGATTATAAGACTTCTTGGGTATGTTAATGTTCTTTCCAAAGAACCCTGAAACTTAGTAATGTCTGTTTAGTTAAGCAATATTGTACCAACTCTACTGGGACTCTGGAGGATTTTAAGTGTTAATGACAAAAGCCAACTTCACCCCTTGTGGGTATGTGTGTGACATTCCTCATAATAAAGCAAGAATAAGGGAAGGAAATATGCACAGGGGATCTGAGAATAAAAGAGGGTATACTGGAGAAGAGAGAGACATTAGTTTACTGAATTCTTTCTATATATCAAGCATTGTGCAAGGGCATATATGAAGTCTCATTTAACACCTAAAACAACTCTGTTTAAATGTCACTATTCCTTTATTACAAAGAATGAGGTAAGCTTGGAGAACTTAAGGAACTTTCCCAAGACTGTGAAGCCAGTAAGGAATGAAATTAGGTTTGTAACCTGGGTCTACCTGGCTCTGGCTCATACTCTTTCTACTATTCTGGGGACAAAGGAGGCCATGTCACAGAAGAATTCCATAAAGACATCTGCCTGTTGCACACCCATGTTCAAAGCAGCTTATTCAAAAGAGCCAAAAGGCAGAAGTAATCCATGCATCTATTGATGGATAGGTAGACAAAATGCACTATATACATGCTATGGAATATTGTTCAGTTTTTAAATGGAAGAAAATTCTGGAACATGCTACAACATTAATGAAACTTGAGGAGCAGCAGTGAAATAAGTCAGACACAAAAGGCAAATATTATATAACTGCACTTTTATGAGGTATCAAGAGTCAACAGAATCACAGAATCAGAAAGTAGGTTAGTGGATGTCAAGGGCTGGGGAGGGAACTGGGAGTCATGGTCAAATGGGTGCAGGTTCCACTTTTGCAAGATGGAAAGAGCTTTCAAGCTCAGTGGTAAAACAATGTGAATATACTTAGCACCACTGAATGGAACATTTTAAATGACTAAGAAGGTAATTTGCTTATTTGTGTGTGTGTGTGTGTGTGTGTGTGTGTGTGTATACATATATACATACAATATATATATATTCCATTCTACAACTTTTTAAAAAAGGATCCACCTGGGTTATTTCCCTTGCCTTTACCAATCCTTTCTGGTTGGTATTATATTATGCTCTTTTGAAAGGCAAGACTTTGAATCAATGACACGAAGTTTCTACACAAATGTATCACTCTATTTTACAATCTGTTCCTAGAGGAAAAAACCCTAAAAATGAGGACTGTGCTTCACTAAACAGTAAAGGACACAATTACTTATGTTTAGTTGTAGATAGACAAAATGCCCTTATTTTATTTATTTATTTTTTTATGTGGTACTGAGAATCAAACCCAGTGCCTCACACGTGCTAGGCAAGTGCTCTACCACTGAGCCACAACCCCAGCCCCCAAAATTCTTTAATTTCAATGCACAGATCTTTGCAGAGAGAATTCCATATGAATTTTATGACTGGACCCAATTATCTTTTTTAGCTTATCTTCTAACCTGAGAATCCGAGCTTCGGAAAGAAAGAGACCACTACTATTTAGCAGACTTTGAGAGCATTCATCTTGTGCAGCACAATTCCAAGTCCTTCGCAAATGTAAGCTCATTTAATTCTCACAGCAGTTCAAAGTGGTATGATTATTATCCTCATTTTATAAATGAGTGAATTAGGACACAGAGAAGTTAAGTAACTTGCCCTAAATCACATAGCTAGTAAATGGCAGAGACAAGATTCAGAGAAAAGCAGCATCACTCTAGAGTTTATGCTGTGTGGCCTGTCACTTGTTCGGTGTATGTGGGTGGGAGGGGGGTTCCCTTGACACTAAATGCACACACACAATGCACACAGGGTCACAGAAGCTTTAGAGTTTAAATTTCATTGTATTTTCTTAAAAGTGTGTGTGACAGACATCATTGCCCTGTGTACATGTATGAATGCACAGGTGGTGTGACTCTACTTTGTGTACAACCAGAGAAACAATAGCTGTACTCCATTTGTGTTCAATGAATCAAAATTAAATAAATTAAATAAATTTTAAAAAATTAAATTAAATTTTTAAAAAAATGCCGGTGTTGCTGAGTGACTTTATATGTAACTTCATTAGAGATAAAATGAAAAGTCTAAATGTAAGCCTCCAACCCTCCTGCCACCCTCCTTTGAATAGATCCTGCTTCCAGCTGCTAGTCTACCCTCAGTTCTAGTTCAAATCTAACTTCTCTGTTGCTATTTGACTCTTGACGAGGCCTCCCAGGAAATTGTCCATAAAGTTTTCCTGACTTAGTTTCTCCCTCTCTGGTCACGGCAGTTGAGTTCAGTTTCCCACTACTACCCTGATCCAGGGTGTGGTCTGTCTGTGAGTCCTAATTCTCCCATCACTTGTCCACATGGAGCCTCTCTTCCCAGAGCCCCCTGGCTCCTGTTTTGCTGAGTACCTGAGGCACACATTCCAGACCCATTATTTTTTTCTGGCCCCTCCATCTGAAGGTTCTCAGTGCCCACAGCACAGGCAAGGAGCATTTTACCTCACACAGGCTGCCCGAGACTCTACCCCACGGCCTGATGCTCAACTAGCTGCCTCAAAGAGATAAACCAGCTCTATAACTTTTCTTTATAATTTTAGATTTCAAAAATCTAAGTATTTAGGGACAGAGAAAGGAGGAAGGGTAATAAAGAAAGCAAATGAAAAAGAAAACAAATGACCATTTTGTCATTGGTGCCCACTAATTGCAAACAAACCTCAAATAATAAAATTGGATCCTGTTTGGGGTAAAGTAGGGGTTGGCAAAGCTTTTCTAAGTAGACCAGCTAGTAAAGATTTTAGTCTTTCTGGACTGCAAGTCTCTTTCACATCTACTCAACTCAGTCATGGTAAGGGAAAAACAGCCACGGATGAATAAATGAATGGATGTGGCTCTTTTCCAATAAAACTTTATTTATAAAAACAGGCCCTGGGCCAGATTTAGTCCATGGGCCATAATTTGCAAGCCCCTGGGTAAAAGCAGTAGAGCTCTATGTGATGTTTTCCAGCTTTAACATGAGTTTCCATGAAACCAGAGCCCCTCCTAATTGTTTTAGACTATAGTTCCTCAGCTCCACACTTCCCTAAAAATAAAATTAAACTACACTAAAATAAGCAAAATAAGAAATGTGGTCCCTCATCTCATTTGTCATATTCCATTGGGCATAAGAACATATCTCAGATATGACATTTATTCAACAACCCCAAACTGATAAAATCTGCTCACACACAGAGTTTTAGTCGGGGACTTTTTTATTTCCACAAAGAACTCTCTCTTATAAAATATTCATGAAGGATCGCCAGGCCATGTCCTACCAAGTGTAATTTTTAAGATGGCAAAACAAAGAACTGTGCAGGAGTGTCAACAAGTGACCATGTGGGAAGCACATAGAGCTGAGGACCTGGTGAGCAAGACTGCAAAGACCAGGCCTGGTGAAGGCTTCCACAGTCTGGAGCATCCTTGACTGCACCACATTATCCTCACCTCCTACACTCATTCTCTTCATTTGTTCAGCAAACATTTTGCAGGGCATCTGTGGGCCAGGCATGTTGCTTGACCCTGGGAATACAATGGTAAGGCAAAGATAGAAATACAAAAGGAAAAACAAAGACACGGGGGGGAAAAAAGGCAGCTTCCTCCCCTGCAGAGCTTCTAGTCTGGTGCACACTGTCCAACTGAACTTTGTGTGATGATGGAGATGTTCATTCTGTGCTGTCCAATATGGTAGCTACGAGCTACATAGGCTGTTGAGTGCTTGAAATGTGTCTGTGTGACTAGGAACCCAAATTTATTTTATTTTAATTAATTTATTTACATTTAAATAGCTACTGGTGGTTAGTAGCAACTGTATTAGACAATGCAGTTTTCAGAAAAAGAAATACCTGAATCAAATAAATGCAATGCTGTACCTGTGTTGTGTGCTAAGGAGAGTACTAGGTACTAAGTGCTCTGAGAACTAATAGTAGGAAGATTTGAACAATCCAGAAAGGTCAAGAAAAACTTACCTAAGGAAATGGCAAGGGAAAAGAAATCTGTAAGGAGAGTAGAGGTCAACGAGATGGAGTGGGGTGTCACAGAAGGTCATCCAGACATCAACGAGTCGTAAATGATATTATGTAATATCAATGTGGCTGATTCCAAGGGGCCTGTGGAGAAATGGCCAGACCTTACAAAGCATTACCAGCCATGAAAGGGATTTTGGTGTGCAGCCTAAAGACAGCATTCTAACCAAACAGAGACTGAGAGTTTTGGTATGTATGTGTTTGTATTCTGAAAAGCTCACTCTAGATCACAGTACATGGAGTTCACTGAAAGATGGCAAGAGGAAGCAGACAGAGATCAATTAACAACTGTCTAAATGTAATTTCCATATGACTACTGACAGTGTGTGGCTTGAATCCAGACCAATGTGTGGTATATATAAAAAGCAAAATTGACAAACCCTGGAAGAAAATTGGATATGAGACATAAGGTCCAGTTTTAAGGATGACAGTCCAACCTGCACATCCTTGTGGCTGAAGGTGCTATTGACTAAAAAGAAAACATGGAGGAAGGAGGGATCTGTATGGAGTGGGGTGATGTGAGTTGTATCTTCAATGTGTTGAGTTTGAAGTGCTCAGAGATATCCTAATGGTGTGTTAAATAGGCAGAAGCTTAGACCAGAGGTATGGGTGGAACAGAAGTTGGTGGGTTGTTAGTGAAAAGTCTATTGTACTTCTGTTCCGATGATAACAAGTTGCCACATTTTTTTTTAAGGCAGAAAACAATGAAAAAAATCAGACTAACATGAGATTGCCCCATAACAATAAATACCAGGAAGCAACGGGCCAGCATTCATACAGTTTTAGGTCATAAGATTATAAGCAAGAAATCCATACAAAAAATATTTCTTATTTGAGAAGGTCAGAGAAAAACAGAACAAATTCCAATACTCAAATAATTCATCAAAACTGAAATATCCAATAATGAAGCCACCAAAAACTATACCCTAAGAAAGTAATCAAATATATGAACAAAAATGTCAGCATACGTGTTTATCAGGTAAAAATTGCAAATACTCAAATGACCTGATTCACAAAAATAACTAAATGGATTATAGCACCATTAATTATGAACTAAGGTACCTTTATAAACTACATATTCAAAGCATAGGGGGAAATAAAGGAAATTATCACAATAACAGTATTTCCCTTTGTCTGCAGTTCTGTTCTCTGTGGTTTCCGTCACCCACAGTCAATCACAATAAGAAAATATTAAGTAGAAAATTCTAGAAATAAACAATTTGCAAGTTTTAATATGCTTGCCACTCTAAGTAGCATGAGAAATCTCATGCCATTCTACAGTTCCACCCAGGAAGTATGTCAAACCATTGTCCAGAATATCTATCCCATTAATAGCCTGTCTCACTTACCATGTCCTCTAAGGTGATACCCCAGTTCTGTGTACAGTGTTTGGTACTCTTTGTGATTTCAGGCATCTACCAGGAATCTTGGAATATATCCCAACAGAAAAAGGGGAACTGGTACATCAATAAATGAAATAGCAATTACAAAATATATGTGCAGAATTATTTTGTTATAGTAATGCATGAATTTGTATAGAAAAGTATTGAAGAAAATAAGAACAAAATGCTTCTCTGGCTTAAGATGTGCTGATTTTTATTCTCATCAAAACTTTCTGTACTTTCTCCAATAAATCAAGAACAAATTGCATTTTTAATCACCTCTCCTTTCTTCCTTTAGGATTAATTTATAGTTGGTCAGCTGTGGTGCCTTCTTTGTGGCTCTGGAAACTACTTCTCTGTGATTTCAGTAATATTTGGAGTTGAGATAAGAATTTAGAACATCCTATTACTTGTTGGTGAGATGATTGTGTTCTGATCTGTTTTATTGCAACTGACAATCCCCATTAATCAAATTTGCCATTTTACCATTTGTGGCATTTTTGTGCCACAAATTTTTTTAATGCAGACAAGGCAGCATGTACAAATGGAATCCACCCAGTGCAATACTGTAATGACAGCAGTTGTTTAAACAGGAGGAGATCAGGACATACTCAGATGGGGAAAACACTGGTGGGGTTAATCTGTGATCTTTTCATAAGAAAGAAAAACTTCCTAAAGATGGAGGGGAAAAGGCAAGAGAAATTTACACACACAGATGCTCAATGCAACTACAGAGAAATAAAGAAGGAAAGGATTTAATTTAAGCTAAGGTCTGAGAGCCCAACTGAAGTAAAAGAGAACAATGCAGCTCAAGTGTGTCAGAAGGAAACAGATTCATGAAGTACTGGACAAGAGTGACATAGACAATAGTGATGGACGTTTCAAAAGTGTCTAGTTTCTGCTAATGGGTGATGATTATATTTGAAGGTTGAATATTTAACGAAGAACGATGCCACAAATACAAGTGAAAATATAAATTAGGAGGTTGCTGAAATTCTTCATTCTCATATACTGTTTCCATTTTAGAAGCCTATCACCTTGGAACTGGTAAAAAGAAGGTTCATCAATTTAAAAGATCTGCTCTCTACCACATTTGTCTTCTCACTACTCCATTAGCTGGGGATCCAATTCTTCTACCTAACAGTCCTCCCACTGGGACTATAGAGAAATAAAATACCAAAAATGGGTATGATTACTCCAATCAGCAATTATATAATTTTACCTGAAAATCACAATAATAAGAACACTAAGAAAAATCTCCTTTTGCCCCAAATAGAAAGCAACGATATTGGCTATCTTTGAAATTCTTAGAAATGTATTCAGAATGAGGGTATAAAAGGAACTCAGTATAAATTTAATCACAATATAAACAAATACGGATTCAAGTATTAAAAGCAAGACAAGCACTCTGCATGCTGCGTACACACATTCAGTCCTGTCCCTTCCCTTCCTACCCAGAGGCAGCCACCCAGAGGACTGTGGCAAGTGTTGTCCAGTCCCGGCTTTTAGGCTTCCACTACGTTTATGAATACAAACCTTTATGGACTATTGCTTTGGGTTTAATTTAGGCAAATGCTCTTCTACAATATGAATCCTGAAGCTTTGCTTCTTATCAGGCTAGGTTATAAGCTGTCTTTGTGCTGATATATATTGCATTGGTTGCTTTAATTGCTCTTATTTTTCCAACCTATGAATAAACCATATTTTATCCATTCCCCCATTGATTAATATCTGATTACTTCACAAAAATACAGCAACGAAGATTTTTTACCTGTCTTTCTATGTACTTGAGAAGAGGGTCCAGATGAACCTACATCTACTAGGCCTAGATGGAAGGGGTCTTCAGAAGATACCTGGAAAATGTCCAAGGAAGTGATGGGAGGCTTGGACACTCAGCAGCTGTGGGCCAAAGTCCTAGTGGAGTAGGACATATGTGCTTGGAAACTCTTGCCCGCTTTTTGAAATCTGCCAATCCAAAGCTGTTAAACAGTATCTCATTTTAATTTTTCCGCAATTGCTAAACTTCCTTTTGCACTTGCTGTTCATTTGTTCACCTTTTCTTTGAACTGCTGGTTCTTACTGTGTGTCCATTTTCATATTTACCACTGTCCTGTAGTTCTTTCTACATTACGTTGTTTTGTTAAAAGGTGTCCCAAATATAAATCTATCTTCTAAACAAGATACAATTTTTTATAACTTGAATATAAAACATAAAATGATGTTTATGATCACATTTGATGTTAATGTCATTTCAAATGTCCATTTGACATAAAAATTTGTTTAGAATATAATTTCCCCACAACTCACATTTCATTAAACATTTTAAGTCAAACTTCTAATGAGTATATCCAACATCAAAGTGAGTCATCTCTGAGTTCCTTTTTGAACCATTTATAGATACATCCTAGAACAGGTAACCTCCATTTCTGTTTGAGTAAATATTTCTCCTTTATATACTTACCCTTCCAAACTACCAAGTACTGATTGCTATTCATGATTTTCACAATGGGTCACCTGGCTTATTACTTTTTCTCCAGTTAGCTTCCATTCCCCCTTTCACACCTACTGCCCTTCTTTTTCTATCCTACCTTTTGCCCAGTATGGGCCATTTCACTTGAATCTCTTGGATCTGGCTTCTTCCTATGCTCAGTCTGTGGGTCCAAAAGATGAGTGAGGGAAGACAGCGAAATCAGGTTATTTAATCCTCTAGTTCCCACTCTTGGAGGTCAATTCAGTCCAGCTGCATCGCTGGGCAGATCACTGTTCCTTTTACAGATGGGAATCAAACCCAGGACCTCGTGCATGCCAAACAAGCTTTCTGTCACTGAGCCACACTCCCAAACTGTTTGTTTTAAGAACACTGCTCCTTATAACTCTCTGTCACATCTGAGAGTCCTCTCTTTCCCCTGGTCTTATCCTTGCAGAACTAGGAGTGGCCAGAGTCCAGAGCCTGCTATCCCCGAGTTCCTGTGCTATCCCCTGCTATCCCCTGCACTTCCTGCACAGCCCACCACACTTTACACTTAGCCTTTTGCTTAATAAATCTCCCTTGAATTAACCTGAATTTAAATTGCCAAATGTGACAGTGACTGTGCCACCAATTTCCCACTGGGAATCTGATGAATGGTGATATTTTAAAATAATCTTTGTAAGACTTATTTGCCACAATATCCAAACTTTGCAATTTGAGGTCAGACCCCAGGAAAAACATCCTGTATTAACTTTCTTTTCCAACCTCTAGAGGCCACTCACATTCCCTGGCTCATAGTTCCTCCACTTTCAAAACCAGCATTGGCCAGTGGAGTTTTCACTATATCACACACACTTTTTCTTCTGCACCTTCCATCCTCTTTTAAGGACCCTAGTGATTCTATTAGGTCCACTCAGAAAACCCAGATTAATCTCCTTATTTTAAGTTTATCAGATTGGAAACCTTAATTCCATCTGCTCTTGTCATGTCCTTTGTCGTGTGTTCAGGATATAGATGTATTCTAGAGACTGTTATTCTGCCTATCTCAGGCATCAGGGATATAATAGCACTACAATTAGTGGAAATATTTTCTCTCTCTCTTCTCTGAAACAATTGGTACAAATTAAAAGTTATCCACTCCTTAAAGGCTTAATAAACCATCCAGACCCTGACAACCACCGTTCTACTGTTTCTATGAATTCAACTTCTTTAAATTCTGTATATCATGCAGTCATTTGTCTTTCTGTGTCTGGTTTATATTACTTAGTATAATGCTCTCCAGGTTCATAAATGTTATCACAAATGGCAGGCTTTCTTTCTTCTGTATGGCTGAATAATGTTCCAGTGTGTGTGTGTGTGTGTGTGTGTGTGTGTGT
>JAJEJO010004296.1:5330-18570 GCA_020662805.1 Glaucomys volans | reverse complement strand
TGTTTTCTCATGCTGCTCATGTATCTTCCCCTCTAGTAGTGCAAATCAGAGGGATTGCAATTTCCCTGTAAAGACTTAGGGCGTCCCTGCAGATTTCCAGTAACTCACCAGATGTTTGAGAGGTGCTTGATCAAGTGGTGACCCAAGATAGCTGCTGTCTCACAATTTCCAGGTTGGGAATGATCAATGCTTCTGGGCAGAGGCAACCAGGAGACACAGCACCATGGCCCTGGAGCCGCAGCGGCGTGTCCCCGCGGGATGGGCTGAGCTTAGGTCTGAGGGCTCAGACAGCCAAAGATGGCATCTCTCCGCCAGGGAATCTGTAGAATGGCGCCAACAGGCCCAAATTCCCCGCTGGAGCTGGCAAGCAGCTCTGCTCCCGGCTAAATCTCACCTGGAGCCGTAGCGCCGTGTCCCCGCGGTAAGGGGTAGGCTTAGGTCGAGGGCTCAGACAGCTGAAGATGGCGTCTCTCTGCCAGGGAAGCTGTAGAATGGTGCCGCTGGGCCCAAATTCCCCACTGAAGCCGGCAAGCAGCTCCGCTCCCCGTCAGATCTCACCTGGAGTCCCAGTGCCGTGTCCCCACGGGAAGGGGTGGGCTTTGCATGCCACATTTAAAAAACTCATTCCTCAAGTGATGAACACCGAGGTTGTGCTCTTATCCTGGCTATAGTGATTAATGCCGTAATGAATGTGGGGGTTCAGACATCTCTTCAAGATCCTGATTTCAAGGTCTTTGGATGTGTGCCTGTAACTGGGATTGCTAGAGCCTATGGTAGTTCCATTCTTAGTTTTTTGAGGAAACTGCATGCTGTTTTCCAAGATATCTGCACTAGTTTACATCCCCACTAACAGTGTGTAAGGGCTCCTTCTTGCCAATAACTGTCAACACCTGACTTTTTGTTAACAGTCATTCTAACAGGTGTGAAGGGATCTCTCACTGCCATTTTGATTTGCATTTCCCTGATGACTAATGATGCTGGGCACATTTTCATATACCTGTTGGCCATTTGTCAGTCTTTTCTGGGAAAAACATCTATTCAAGTCCTTTGCTCATTTTTAAATGAGATTGCTTATTTGTTTTTGCCACTGTGCTGTTTACATTCCTTATGCATTTTGGATATTGGCTTTCCATCAGATGTACAGTTTGTAAATATTTTTACCCATTCCACAGGTTCTCTGTGCAGAAAGTGCTATGCAGAAACTGTTTAAAAACTCACTTTTTCAGAGATGCTAATAACTGAGCTAACAACTGATCTTTCCCCTTTAGTTTTCTAGTATTTTTTTTACCAGTTTAGACCCAAACATTCCACTAGAGCCACGAAGCCCCCTCAACACTACATTTTGTTTTCATTAAAAATACCCCACCAGGATCCCTGCATTCCCTCACTCTGAAGTCAGACTGTTTGTTCTTAAAGAAAAGCCATCACTCTGAAATTTATCTTTGTTGTCCCGGAACTCCTTTTAATTTCTGTCTTATATGAAATTCTCTATTTCCTGGGTATTTGGGTTTCTCATATCTTCCCATTCCCCTTAATTTAATGAAGTACATCCTCTAATAATTTCTTGATAAAGGGGATGTGGGGGACAAAATATTTGAGAGCTTGCTGTCAGAGGTTTTTATTCTATCCTCACACTTGACAGATGGCTGGACATAGAATTCCAAGATGGAAATCTTTTCCCCTAAACTTTAAAAGCATCCCTTTACTGTTTTCTCAATTTCAGTGGTTCTGCTGAAAAATGCAATGTCATTCCAATTTTGATGCTTTATCAGAGAGGAGGAAAATTGATGTAAGGCCAATCCCTTCATCCCTGAATTAGTCTTTTTTCCAGACAAACAGAATGGATAAGAATATATGTTCCTAATCAATAGAATATATATGTATAGGTATAGATATATCTTCTGTTGAGAGAGAGAGATTTATTACAGGGAATTAACTTATCAGACTAAGAAGTGTCAAGGTCTGAAGTTTTGGCAAGCTAGAGACCCAGGAGAGCAGATGGGGTAGTTCCTTCCAGTCTGAGATGGAGTTGAGAGCCAGGAGGGAGACCCATGTTCCAGCTCAAAGACAATCAGGCAGACACAAAGAATCCTCAGCCCTTTTGCTCTCTTCAGGCTTCCAACCCATTGAATGAGTCGGATCCTCCCTGAGAAGGGCAATCTACTTTATTCAGTCACTTGTTTATCTCATGAGACACACTCAGAATAACTGTCAATAATACTTCTTTGACCAAGTATCTGGGCACCCTTCGGCCCAGGCAGGTTGACACATGATAGTAACCACTGCGATCTTTATGCCATGGTAGGTTGCCAGCCTTGGCTTCGAATTCTCTAGGGTGACAATTTCTTCTCAGTGCCCACACAGTTACTCTTGGTCTTGTTTCCTCAGCATGTTTTTCTAAAATCAATTTTAGGAGCAAGGCAGCCACTTCAGACTTCTGACTTTATACAACAAAGACAATTCTAGTTCCTCTCACACATTGCCTACAGATCCAAGTTGCCTGGCTCTTCTATCAAACCCCAGTCTTTCAAGTCGTCTCATCTGGTTTGGGCTTTGCTTATCTTTCTCATGAAAGGATGTTTTCCTTGTATTCTATTTTCTGATTTTTCCCAATTTTAACAAATATTTATTTAAAACATGCATGCTTGGGGTTAGGGGTATAGCTCAGAGGTGGACTGCTTGCTATCGTGTGTAAGGCTCTGCGTTCAATCTCCAACCCTGAAATAAATAATAAAACATGCCTGTATTTCAATTTTTGCCAAGTATTTTATGGTCAGGACTGGGGAATGCATTTTTACTTATTTGTGCAGTTTCTCAGATGTCAAACACCTTTAGGATGGCATTTGGAAAAATGGCATTGACCCAAAAGATTAGGAAATACTGAAGCATTGGTTAATTTATTGATTTAACAAATCACACAAATATTGGGCATGTTAATATTTTTGTCTCCATTAATGAAAAGGTTTTTCTCTTAGTTTAAATTGCCTACTAGGCATACATGTGAACATATAAAAAATTGTATCACATTTCCTTCATTTACAGTAGGAAAAAAAACAAACAACAGCAAAATTGTTTCAAGAGCTGACTTAAGAACCCGATCCTTCCTGTAAAATGACTTTGGAAAGAGCACCCTACTGCACTTGGACTTGTTCTCATTTCCCATGGCCTGATGCAATAGCTTTTCTTTTTGGTGTGATTCTCCACAGCTGTGATGAATGAAACCTCTCAACTTGACTTCTTGGGGGAAATAACAGTGAAGGAAACAAACTCTATGCTTTGGTTCATTATTTTTTTTTATCTGATCTCATGAAGAAAAAAAAATATATCGAGTTGCTATTTTTTAAATATCTACATCTTTAAAAGTTCACTTTAAAAATGATCAAAGATTCCACATTTAACTTAGCATTCAAAGTATTTTAGAAGAAATATTTGATTTTAAGCTTGGGATTTTTTTTAACTTTGTAGAAAAAATACATTAAAACCTTCATTAACTGCCTCAAATGAAAATACATTAGAAAGGTTAAGTAGTTCTAGAACTATCTCCTGACATAAATTTATAGTAGGAGCTCGAGTTATATTGAAGAGTAAAAACGTAGAAATTTAAATCAATTAAAATAACCTTAGTTCTTCAGTCCTTTACAATTTCCAGAGATCAAGTACATATATCGTAACATACCTATAATAATTTAATTCATTTGATTATTTATTAATACTAACAGTCATGGAATGTCCATCCTACTGAAGCTCTGTTGTTATCTAGACATAGTTAATGATATAAAATCCATACTGTGTTGCAGCCTGTGTCTTTGTTGACAAATTCACATACCTTCTGCTGAGTTCTCCCCATTTACAGGCAGGGATAGTATCTACTCCTTAAATGAGGAAAACTGATGTCTCTGTTCTCCAAATGTGTTTGGGTGGCTACATTAAATGTCCAAAAATTTGTGTGGAAAGATCTGATCAAGTTAAGGTTCATGGAGTGGATTTATCTGCTCATGGCAGAAGCATCAAAGTTAAGAAGAGGCAATAAGCAGATGAGGTTTTAACAAAATTTGATCTTGGATCCTGTTTTAAAATTTAGGGTTATTAACCTACTAATTTAACATATTTAATCCAGCTTTAATATTGGCTTCTTATAATTTTTCCCACATCTAGTGTCCATTTAGGAATGTTTTAAAAAGAACAACAGATGGGAGTAATCATGGATGAAACTCTCATCCCTCCTTCTCTTTGCTGGCCTAATTTTTTCCAAGGGCACATCTGGCCCTGGAATGAGTCCTTTTTATAGCTTTCTCAAGAGCATATGATTAATACATTTCATGTGTTTAATTAAAGGCTTTTTTGTGTGTGCTATCTATAGCGAGGACCTTATATGCTTCTAAGATACACATCTAATTGGTGACACTGTAAACTGTTAATGTATTATTCTGAAATCGAGTTCACTTAATCAGATTGAGTAGGTAGTTGGAGTACTGGGGTAGGAAGAGAGGAAAATGAACAGTTACACATTAGGAATCTTCCAAAGAATGATACCACTGGCAGATCTATCTAAGCCTCCCCTCCCAGAAGGGTTATATTTTTGAATTCACAAACTATAGAGAGCATCTAGTCCAACTTCTCCCCCCTGGCAGATGGGCAACCAAAGTACTATAATACACCTAGGAGTATAGCTTGTCAGTAACTATCCAGGACCAGGATACAGTCTCCTAACTTGCCTCTAAGGTTCTCCTCTTACACTCTTAAGCACAGAAATCAAACTTTAAAGTCATGGTCAAGAATAACAAATAACAGTTAATTGTAATGGAGCTTTGCCCAGGCTCTATGTGGAAGCCCCTATCCCAGAAATGACTGGGCTACATTACTCATGTTGCAAAAACTAGCCTAAGGAACTTCCTACAACATTCTCCCTTTTTACATTGCTACACCCTTAGGTTCCACTTGACCCGCCTCACCAAATATTTTTTTAAATATTGTAAAACTTACTTAATGCATAAGCAAGATTTCCCAAAGGAGTCTGGTTTCCAAAATACAAAGTTTTAAACATGTATTAATAAAATAAGAAAAAGATTAGTAGTGCAACACTCTAGAAAGCAGTATGAAGATTCCTCAAAAGACTTGAAATGGAACCACCAGTTGACCCAGTTATCACACTCCTCAGTATATACCCAAAGGACTTAAAATCAGCATACTACAGTGACACAGCTGCATCATTGTTTACAGCAGCTCAATTCACAATAGCTAAGCTATGGAACCAACCTAGGTGCTCTTCAATACATAAATGGACAAAGAAAATGCTGTACATATACACAATGGAGTATTACTCAGTCCTAAAGAAGAATGAAATTATGCTGGGCACAGTGGCACACGCCTGTAATCCCACAGCTCCAGAGGCTGAGGCAGGAGGATTGAAAGTTCAAAGCCAGCTCAGCAATGGCAAGGCTCTAAGCAACTCAGTGATACCCTGTCTCTAAATAAAATACAAAATAGAGCTGGGGATGTGGCTCAGTGGTTGAGTGCCCCTGATTTCAATCCCCAGTAACCACCCCTCCCCTCAAAAGAAAGAAATTATGGCTTTTTCCAGTAAATGAATGGAACTGGAGACCATGATGCTAAGTGAAATAAGCCAGACCCAGAAAGTCAAATGTCGAATGTTTTCTCTAATATGCAGAAGCTAATCCAAAATAAGGGGGAAAATAAAAGAAAAGGGAAGGTATCTCATGAAAATAGAAGAGAGTCAGTGAAGTAGAGGAAGGAGATTGAGGGCAAGAGAAGAGGAACAGGATAAGGGAAGAATAGTAGAATAAATGTCCTAAACTTTCCTGTGTAAATATATGAATATACAACAGTAAATATCATTCATATATATATTATTTTCATTCACAAGGCACTAATAAAAAAAACTAAAATAAATAGCAGAAAGATTGGTAAAGTAGAGGGAAGGGAACTGGGGGAAGGAGGAAGGAAAGAAAAGGGGAAGCACTAAGGACTGAATAAGAGCAAATTATATTCCATGCTTTCTTAACTATGTCAAAATAAATACTAATGTTATGTATAACTAAAAAGAGCTAATAAAAAAGAAAAAGAATAAAGATGATAATAGGGCTGGGGTTGTAGCTCAGTGGTAGAGTACTTGCTTGGCATTTGTGAGGCCCTGGGTTCAATCCTCAGCACCACATATAAATAAATTAATTAAATAAAGGTCCATTGACAACTAAAAAAAATATTTTTAAAAAGATAATAATAGTAGCTACAATTTAGGAACACTTGCATTGTACCACGGTTGTACTGATTATATGGTATTTGTCCTTTTACTAATACTTTGAACAGGGCACTTCTCTCATACCAGTTCTTATTACTGAGACAGATTTAAATGATCTTTCCACTGTTTGCACAGCTTGAAAGCTGATAACCAGTGTGAAAGCCCAGGACTGCCTGACACGAAAACCCTGCTCTTCCCCTATCCACCCTGGGCAGTTGCTCCCCTTCAACACAACAAAAACCTTCAAGGTTTTCTTCTTTTCAAACTCTCAATTTGAATATAATCTTTTATATCCTGCAGTAGTTGTGGCTTACAAAAACATGTAAGTAGAAGCTAAGTCTTTAAAAAGCAGGGGTGAAATACAGCAAGAGGTAAAGGAATCAGAACATTTGGGAGTGCTTCATTTTAAGGGCTACCCTGGTGAAAGAATTACAGTTGATCTCAGATGATCCAGAAATAAACTTCCATCTAAGTCAGTTAATTCAGCTGAAAGACAAGAGAAAATTCTAGCAGAGCCACTCTAAACCAATGATTCATTGACCTTGGAAATCTGGCTAGTAGATGTCTAATAAAAACACCCTTCTTCAGTTTAAAAGATGAACGATTTATTCCACACCCTATTGAACAATGCAGGGGAATTAGAGAAATTTAATTTTTTCTTCTTCTAAACACAGAACCTGGATATATTTCTTTTTTCCAGGATGAGTAAAGCAATGTTAAGAAACAAAGAAAGGAAACACTGCCTTAGGGTTACCAGATATATGGGCAAAATGATTTACAGTAGGAAAGTGAAAATAATTTTTGGAAATTATCTACTAAATTATCTACTTTGCTTCTTTAATACGTAAAAAGTTAAAAAGCTTTTCTTAGAAACCTAAGTCAAGGGAAGAGTTTAAAGTATAATAAAATAGAATAAAGGCTAAGATTAAAATGAAAATGGAACTGACCAATACAAGAGTGTATTAAATTAAGGGGAAAATCCTGTACTCTAGCTATTTCCAAAACTCTTGCCAAAAAACAATTATAAAGCTGAAAGGAAAAATGTTTGAGGGCATTGGAGAGTAACCCAGACAATCAGGACTTGAGGGGCAAAGACCCCATAAACAAGGTAGTCTAAGGGGAAGTCGCTTAGTGACTGGATTTTCCCTCAGAGGTGTGGTGATCTGGACCACTCCCCCTAAGGAGAAAGAGGCAGACTTCACCAGGCTGGGGAGACACAGACCAAACATAATTGGGAGGGAATAACAAAGTAGAGCCCAAAATGCTACAGCAATTTACCCTCAAGACATTTGCCAGCTCCTAATCTTTACTCATGTAGAGTGAGAGTTGAAAAACCAAGCAAGAAAAGTCAGCTGCCATGCCAGAGCATGAAGCCAAAATTTCAGCAATCACCCAGTACCAAAGTGACAGAAGTTGGAATTCATGACCCACTGCAGTGGGGGAACCTGAGTAAAAACATTAATCTTTGAGTTAAAACATAAATAAGCAACATTTAAAAAAGAAAACTCTCTATGTAGTTATAATATAACCAGTAGAAATTATACAATTATAAAATTTCTTAAATTATAAAATCATAGCTAGATTAAAAAAAACAAAAATGAAAAGAAAGGGAAGAAGGCAGGAAGCAATGAAATAGAAAAAGTAGAATGGACAAATATAGCTAATAAAAAAAAACAACTAAAAAATTAATACCTCTGCAAATCTTAAAAAAATAAACAAATGGAATATAAATAATAATATAGAATATAAATAGTCAGATTTTTAAATTACTGGTTCCAAAATTCACTTGGGTGATGAAAACTAGTCAGAAACACAATGAAATTTTGAACAAAGTAGTAGAAAAGGAAAATGAGCCAATCAAATATTAAAGCTCCAATCATCAAAGAATTGCTTTGATAACTATACTACTGTAATATTATTATGCTATTTAATATTATTATTCTAAGAGAACATAGACCTAATAGTATGCAAGAAATCAATATGTGATTAAGACAGCAAAGATTGGGGAAATGTTCGTCACAATATCTGTTTTACTAAAGTAACAACCTCCAAATCTTAAAGTGAATTTTCTATTGCTGTAACTGAATACTACAGACTAGGTAATTTATGAAAAATAGAATTTTATTTAACTCACAGTTCTATAAGCTGTGAATTCCAAGCATGGTATTTGCATTTGGTAAGGGTCATTTTGCTGCATCATAACTAAGCAGAAGGTGTCACATGGTGAGGCAGAGCAGGTGAGTGAGCTTGGGTCTCTCGCCTACTAAAGCCACAGATGCCTTTATAGGGGTCACCCTCATGACCTTATCTGATGCTAATTACTTCCCAAAGGCCCACCTCCAAAAACTATTAACATATGAATTTAGGGGTTAAGTCTCCAATACATAAATTTTATTTTTCTTGCTTATGTCACACATCCTTCGTGCGTCAGCAAAGGGCTCTGTGACTCTGATACCTACAGGAGATAGAACAGCTACCATCTTGAACATGGTACATCAGGATAAGGAGAAAGAACAGTGGAGGGTCCTATGGTCATATTTAAATACTCAACCTAAATGAGACATGCATTTCTATTCACAATACATTGGTGAAAACTAATGCCACTTGGTTATAATTTGTTGAGCCCTCTTTTATACTGCCAGTAGACAATAAATATATATAATCCATGTTCAATGAATCCATGATTCAATCTATAGCCTATCTCAAGAAAATAATCAGAAATTTACAATGATCTTCATGTCAATATTGTTAAAAATAGCAAGACTTTAGAGATAACCATTACAATGATCTTAGATAACATGCATTTAATGAAGTAATATGAAATTATTCAAAGATATAGGGAAAATTACTTTGATTTAATGATCAAAAAACACAATTTAAAATAGTTTATAAGATAGTTAACAAAATATGCTACTATATACATTTTTAAATATATGTGCATGGAAAAGAGGAGCAAGACATATCCTAAAATGGTAACTGTGGTGTTTTTTCTAGGTGGCAGGACCGTGGGTTATGCTATTTCCTCCTTCGTGGTTTCTTTGAAGTTTTCCACAATCAACATATGATCAGAAGAAACATATTTAAAATAAACAAGTACTGCTGTTCCCTCAACTCTTTAGATACTAAAAAAATTAGTCAAAGATTTATGAAAGGAAATTGGAGAAAATGTTAAGTTAGGTAGAATTAGCTTATTCTTCTACCAGAACGTTCAATAGAATCCTTTAATGTGTTCTTGGTAGCTCTCATCTCTTCACTAATGCCCAAAGGAGGGTGTCTCAGCTTCCAGGGATTGGAAAAAAAAAAAGAGTGGACAAGCCACATTCTTCAAAGGTGAAACTGTCAACCTTAGCAGAATATGTCAGCTATTCAGAAAGCAGCTACGACAAGGAGCTGAGTGGGGAAAGAAGACTTTCACTTACAGAGATCACTGCAAGATTTTTCCTGTACCTCCCACATTCCAGCTCCCATTTTTAAGGAGTTATACCATAATCATGGAGGCACTTCATCACAGACTTTAACTCTACACTGTACTAAAGATGTCATTTAGGTGAAAGAGAAAGGTGCTAGAAATAAGCTTCAAGATGGTTTTCAAAACCATGCTTATCTAACTAAGGAGAGGAAGCCCCTCTTCTATCTTCCACTGACATTCTCTGATTTATGTATGAACTATATCCCATTCAGTGTTTGACCTAATTCAAGTGCTAAGGGTTACTAAAAAAATTGGTGCTCTGATACTAAGGTCCTCAAATTCCATTTTATTTTATTCTATGTTAACTATTTAGTTGCTAAAACTGAGATATGGCCTACCTTACAAGGCAGTGGAAAGGTTGAATGTTTTGGCTTTCAGTGATTGGGACCACCCTCTCACTGAAGGTGAAATAAACCATTAAATCATTTGAGATCTAATGAAGTGATAAAAATGATGAGGTTAAGATATGAGAGAAAAAAATAGAGGGAGGACATTTCAGACCACTTTCTCACAAAGACTGATTCTTTGTGGCATGGCTGAGAGGCTGAGGAGCTTAGCAGAGCCTGTGGCAGTTTCAAAGAGCCAGTGGAGAAAACACTGGAGTGTTAGGACTGCCTGAGCCAAGAGGAGGAGGAGGCTCTAGGAGCTTTGGGTGGGAACTCTGAACAACTGCATGCAGAATATGCATGAAGTTGAAGCCAGAAATTAGAAACTGCAAGGTAATTTTAGAATCCCCCATTGTTTGGAAATTGACACATTTTAAAATAATCCACTAAAAAACAGTGAAACAAATTGGAAATTAGAAATCATTTTGAACAAAACTATAATGAACCACCTATATATTAAAATGCATGGATTACAACTAAAACCATGTTCAGAGACAAACTTACACCTTTAAGTGCATATGCTAGAAAAGAACAACTGTTGACTTAAGGATCTACCTCAAGAAGTAATATAAAAGGAAATACCAATAAACTATACCTGAAATAAGTAGGAAGGGAATAAAGGAAAACAGAAATTAATGAAATAGAAAAACATTTGGTCGAAAGGATAAATGACACGATCTGTTTCTCTGAAAGACTGGTTACAATTTTTTCACTGCAAGTAGTCAATAAAATGAGAGAAGGTATAAATAACAATATCAGAAGTGAAAATGAGAAGTAAAATAATTAAACAAGTACTGCTCTTTCCTAAATTGAATAAATATTAAAAACTTAATTATCAAAAACTTATGAAAAGAAATTGAAGAAAATGTTGTTAGGCAGAATTCTACACATTCACATTAGAGTAAGAAAATATCATGAATAACTTCATGACATTAAGTTTGATAATTTAGATGAAAGAAATAGATTGCTAGAAAATAAAATATAACTTGCTAACATTGACACAAAAAGAAACAGCAACCCTGGATCAATATCCTTAATTTGTTAATTTTTAATTTACACCTTTTTCCCCACTCCCCTAAAATATTCAAATCTATATGTCTTTACTGATGATTTCTATCAACTGCTTTTAAGAAATAACATATTTTATACAAGTTCTTCCAAGAAAGAAGGGTTACCTTCTTTTTTGTGAGGTTGACCTAACTTTGTACAGAACAACTTTGCTCAAAGCCATGATGCCTTGAAAACATATTTACACAAAAACCTGCATAGGATTTTATGGTAGCTTTATTCATAACTGTCAAAACTTGCAAGTCTTCCATAGGTGAATGGATAATTTTTTTATTATTAGTTTTTGTTTCATTGTACACAAATGGTTCCTCTTGTTGTACATGAAGTAGAGTCACACTGTTTGTGTAATCATAAATGTATATAGGGTAATGATGCTTGTCTCATTCCATTATCTTTTTCCCCCTGCCCCCTCCCCACCTCTCATTTCCCTCTACACAATCCATCCTTCCTCCATTTTTCCCTTACCACCACCCCTCCCCGTCCGGTTATGTATCATCATCCACTTATCAGAGAAAACATTTGGCCTTTGGTTTTTTGGGATTGGTTTATCTCATTTAGCATGATATTCTCCAACTCCATTCATTTACCTGCAAATGCCATAATGTTATTCTTCCTTATGACTGAGTAATATTCCATTGTGTATATATACCACAGTGTTTATCCATTCATCTACTGAAGGGAATCTAGGTTGGTTTCACAATCTAGCTATTGTGAATTGAGCTGCTATAAACATTGATGTGGCTGTATCACTGTAGTATGCTGATTTTAAGTCCTTTGGGTATAAGCCAAGGAGTGGGATAGCTGGGTCAAATGGTGGATCCATTCCAAGTTTTCTGAGGAATCTCCATACTGCTTTCCAGAGTAGCTGCACCAATTTGCAATCCCACCAGAAATGCACGAATGCACCTTTTCCCCACATCCTCACAACTCCTATGGTTGCTTGTATTCTTGATAATAGCCATTCTAATTGGGGTGAGATGATATCTTAGGGTGGTTTTGATTTGCTTTTCTCTTATTACCAGAGATGTTGAACATTTTTTCATGTATCTGTTGATTGCTTATAAATCTTCTTCTGTGAAGTGTTTGCTCATTTCCTTAGCCTGTTTATTGACTGGGCTATTTATATTCTTGATGTAAAGTTTTTTGAGTTCTTTATAAATTCTGGAGATTAGTGTTCTATCCTAAGTGTGTGTGGTAGATTTTCTCCCACTCTGTAGGCTCTCTCTTCACATTGTTGCTTGTTTCCTTTGCTGAGAAAAAGGTTCTTAGTTTGAATCTATCGCAATTATTGATTCCTGCTTTTATTTCTTGTGCTTTGGGAGTCTTTTAAGGAAGTCTGATTCTAAACCAACATGATGAAGATTTGGGCCTACTTTTTCTTCTATTAAGTGCAGGGTCTCTGGTCTAATTCCTAGGTTCTTTGATCCATTCTGAGTTGAGTTTTATGCAGAATGAAAGATAGGGGTTTAATTTCATTTTTGTGCATATGGATTTCCAGTTTTCCCAGAATCATTTGTTGAAGAGGCTATCTTTTCTCCATTGTATATTTTTGGCTCCTTTGTCAAGTAGGACATAACTGTATTTATGTGGGTTTGTCTCTGTGTCCTCTATTCTGTACCATTGGTATACCTGTCTATTTTGATGCCAATACCATGCTGTTTTTGTTACTATTGCTCTGTAGTGTGGTTTAAGCTCTGGTATTATGATATGTCCTGCTTCACTCTTCCTGCTAAGTATTGTTTTGGCTCTTCTGGATCTCTTATTCTTCTGAATGAATTTCATGATTGCTTTCTGTATTTCTATGAGGTACATCATTGGGATTTTAATTGGAATTGCATTGAATTTGTGTAGCACTTTTGGTTGTATGGCCATTTTGATAATATTAATTCTGCCTATTCAGATGCATAGGAGACCTTTCTATCTTCTAAGGTTTTCATTAATTTCTTTCTTTAGTGTTCTGAAGATTTCATCATAGAGGTCTTTCACGTCTTTTGTTAGGTTGATTCCCAAGGATTTTTTTTTTTTGAGGCTATTGTGAATGGGGTAGTTTTCCTAATT
>JAJEJO010004295.1:204557-224813 GCA_020662805.1 Glaucomys volans | reverse complement strand
TAGCTTCAGAGACTGCAACATTTGAAGAAGGCAGAAAATTTCATACAGAGGGAAACATAGAGACAAATTTTGAAAAATGTTCTATTAAGATTTTTGTGGATATTTGTAAAATCATATGCATGCTGTTTTCCCACTTACTTTGTATTAGACAATACATTTATTTTAACCACTTTTTATGTTATTTCCTCCCTAAAGGACTTTACTGACTTCTTTCTTCCCCTCTCCTCCTTTTATGTGGTAAATATCAGCTCAGTGTTTTTTTTTTTTTTTTAAATTTTTAGATGTAGATGGACCTTTATTTTATTCATTTATTTATATGTGGTGCTGAGACTTGAACCCAGTGCCTCACACATGCTAGGCAAGTGCTCTACCACTGAGCCACAACCCCAGCCCCAAAGCTCAGTGTTTTGATCTCAGTTTAAACTTTATTTTTTAAATATTATTTTTCATGTGCACCTTTCCTGACCCTTTGAACCAATTCCCTCGTGATCTAAATTTTGACAGTAACTTGAAGTTCTTAGTAACTTCTCAGCACATTTGTAATTTCTTATTCACTGTTTCTCTTCTTCCCAGCAATAAGAGCAGGAATCACGTTCATCCTGTCTACTGTCCCCAGTGTGTAGTAAAATGACCTAGCACATGTTGGGGGTCCAGTGAATACTTGGTCAATGAGTTGAACATTGATTTGTGGTAATTATTAAACTGATGGCCCCAATGAATCATGACCCTCAGTACCTGAGCCTTTGAGCAGTCCCCTTCCACAGTGATGCTGAGCTTGGCCACATGACTTACTTTAGTCAGTGAGAGATCAGCAGATGTAATTAAAGCAGAGGTTTGACAAGTGCTTATGTTGTGGAACTTGCCTTCACTGGAAACTGCCACCATCAGTTGAGGAAGCTGCTTGCTCTTTGAGGATGAAAGACCACTGCAAGCTGGGCATTGTGGTGCATGCCTATAATCCCAGTGGTTCAGGAGGCTGAGGCAGGAGGATGGAGAGTTCAAAGCCTGTCAGCAATTTAGGGAGGCCCTAAGCAACTTAGCAAGACACTATTTCTAAATAAAATATAAAAAAGGACTGGGATGTGACTTAGTGGTTTAGTTCCCCTGGGTTCAGTATCCCCGCCGCCCCCCCCCCCCCAAAAAAAAAAAAAACCACACACACAAAGACCACGAAACAGTGGAGAGAGGCCCAGGCTTAGTGGCTGAATGTGGCTTGGGAGAAAGCCCAGGCAACCCAGAGAAGTGTTCTGGAGAAATGATGCTTAACTTGAAACCAAGATAAAGCAGGGAGGGACTGAGGAAGGTGTTGATACAGATCAAGGTCAAATTTTAATAACTGATTAGTATTTCATTACAGGGCTATATTTTTAATCTCCATTGATGGCTAGTTAGATTATTTGCCATTGTTTATCTTTGCAAATGATGCCAAAGTAAACATATTTCAAATTTTTGCAAGTATGTTCTTTATTTCCTTGCAGTAATTTCTGGAGGTGGGTTTGCAAATATAACAAACATGTATTTTAAATGTATATTCAGATTGCCAGACTGTTCTCTAAAAATATTGCATCACCTTTTTAGTGTTGATTTTTCCTGAATATTTGTCAATCTTATAGGGGAAAAAACCACTTATACTAGGATGTCTGTTTTGAGGGGGGCAGTTTACTATGGATTGAACCCAGAGATGCTTTACCACTGAGCTACCTCCCCAGTGTGTGTGTGTATGTATGTATGTATGTATGTATGTATGTATGTATCTATCTATCTATCTATTTATGGTTAGACAGGGTCTCAGTTGCTTAGGGCCTTGCTGAGTTGCTGAGTCTGGCCTCAAACTTGAGATTCTCCTGCCTCAGCCTCCTGAGCATCTGGGATGACAGGAATGTGCCACCACACCTTGCTAGGATGTCTTTTATGATAAACGAATATATTCAAATATATATTGGTCTTCTGTAACTTGTGTTTGGTACTGTTCAATTATTTTTCTGTTGGGATGTTTGACTTTTAATACTTGTAAGAGAAAAGTAGATGACACGAGGAAATACTAGGTGGGTTTCACAGCAAACTGGAGAACACACACGGCTCCACGTAAGAACGCAGTGTGGTGCACCGTGCAGAGATGCCCCTTCCCAAATACAGGTGCAAGCTTTATTAGATTTACCAAAGCAGAATCTTCAGGAGAGAGCCTAGACTTGTAAATGGTCAATGGTTTTTGCAGGTCATTGTAACATACAACTGGAGTTGAGAACATAGATGCACGTGATCATCTCATACACATGGTCAATTGCCTTTATCAAATGAGGGAAAGAGACCAAAAGAAGGAAAGAGACAGTCACCTCCTGAAAACTCCACATAATTTTCCTTTGCAGGGACAGGCAAGGACTAGGTAAATTAAAAATGCAGCCTGATTTTATTATATAAGCTCCTTATCGCCCATCTCAGAGCAAGACTAAATTATAGATTTGAGAGCAGAGTTGGCATCCTTATCTAAGTGACTATTTCTTCCAGAAAATAAAGATGTCAGTGAATTACTTGTTCTTCCCTATTATTCTACATTTAATTGCCACCTAGTCAATATCAGTATGGTTTCATTAGAGTCCTCTTAAGACAGGTTTAGGACTAAACAACTTACTTTCTCAAATTAGAATTATTGAAGAACATCTTCAGCATAAACTGGAAATAGTTTTCCTCCATATTTTTATTGTTACATTAGAGTTGTACATAAAAATGTGTTCAGATGTGTTGTCACATATTAGCACATGCACATAATACATCAATATAATTTGGCAATTATCATTCCCTAGCATTTCCTCCTCTCTCCACACCTCCCTCCCCATCTGTATCCCCTGGGTCCCTTTCCTCTACTCTACTGATCTCCTTGTGTGTGTCATAAATCACCCCCACATTTCTTTTTCTTTTCTAGATTCAACATATGAGAAAAAGCATGACACTTGACTTTCTGACTTTGACTTATTCTGTTTAACATTATGTTTTCAAATTCCATTTTCCTGCAAAGGGCTTTTTTCCTTATGGCTGAGGAAAACTCCAGTGTGTGTATACATCACATTGTCTTTATCCATTCATCTATTGATGGACACCTAGGCTGGTTCCATAGTTTGGCCATTTTGAATTCTGCTTCTAGAAACAGATATGCATGTATCAACATGGTAAGATAATTTTAATTTCTAGAATAAATTCTGAGAAGTGGAACAGCTGTATAATATGGTGGTTCCATGCTTTCTTTTTTTTTTTTGGTACTGGGAATGGAACCTAGGGGCACTGTACCACTGAGCCACATCCCCAGCCCTATTTTGTATTTTATTTAGAGACAGGGTCTCACTGAGTTGCTTAGGGCCTCGCTAAGTTGCTGAGGCTGGCTTTGAACTCGTGATCCTCCTGCCTCAACCTCCCAAGTGCTGGGCTTACAGGTGTGTGCCACCGTGCCCGGCTCCATGCCTCGTGTTTTTTAGATACTTCCATATTTATGGAAATATATATATATTTTAAAAAACAACCAGGCTTCTCTTGTCATTTTCCCTCAATTATCTAATTTCCAAATTGGCTGGTGCATTTCTGATGACTTTCCCGCTTCCTTTTTCCTTCTTTATGCCTTATCTCTGTGAGATAAATTTTTATGTACCTTATCAAGACCAAGATTTCCATTCGATGCTAATGCTTTCCATTTTTCTCATTTTTTAAGATGGTCCATTATGTTTTCTTGTGTTTTTTTACTTGGAGAAAAATCTTCATGAAAAAAAAGAGTTGAACAAAAGGAATATTTTCACCTTTGCTCAATTTATAGTTTTCACAAATATTTTTGTGAATGCAGAAAGGAATCTATGCCCCCCTCAATTCTTCTTAAAAGCATCAGTATTTAAAGCAAAATCTTCAACAATAAACTTATTTTAATATATTTTATTTCAGAGAATTCTTGAACTTCTAAAGTGGAAAATAGAACTTACATATGCAACTAGTAAAATATGCATTACAAATATTCTGAAAATAAAGCTTTGGTGGATCTATACCTTGTTTTTTGCTTTCATATCTGCATTTTGGGAAAGTAGTTTTGCTGTTATTGAGATGTTGTTCCTATAGGCAGCGTGGTGCAGAGGAGTGAGGCTGCTGCCATCCATAACATTTGGATCTGCACCATGTTCAGGAAGAATCCTTACACAATCTTCTTGTTGGCATTTTAGAGACAGGGTCTCTAAAATGTGGTTGGTGTTGGTGTTGTAACAAGAAAGAGATTCCTTATTCAAAATAAGCATTTCAAACTTTCATCAATTAGATATATTTAAATCAGACAAATTCATTTTTTCTAAGCTGGTATCTACCTTAATGAGAGCTGTGCAGTTTTTGCTGTCACAAGCATCCATGTTACATTTCCTCTCTACTAAGAGAGTCACAACTTCTGGATGTTCAGAGGAACAGGCCAAGTATAGAGCAGTCCTATGAAGGCAAGAGGATATGTTAGAAAAGCTTAGAGCACCCTCTCAAAATATACAGTTATTCATGCAGTTGTAAATATTAAACAGCATGTAATTCCTATGCCTAAAAACAAATATTCCATGTCTTCTGAAGAAAATACAATATTGAGTAGTACCTTTATTATATTAATGAAGGTTTTTTTTCTTACTGTATGACATTGGAATACCACTTATCATTTGTGAGGTGTTAAAGCTATAGTTGGCAACATTTAGAAAACAATTAAGGTGCCTTACATAAAATGAAATATGATACAATTGACAAGTCTATCGCTGTGTAGATAGTTGGTTAGCATTTATGGACACATACAAACACACAGCCCACCTGGGCCTGGCCCCAAGGCACATTGGTGTCCCAGCCCCTCCCCTTGATCTCGGCTTACAAGGCCTGTTACCTGTTCTTCCAGTCAAGGTCATTCATGCCACATTTTCCCTGAAGAAGGACCAGCTGGACTTTCGCAACCCTGCCAGCCTTGGCTGCGTTGTGGATCTTCCCCATATCCTTGTCTGGGTGTTGATACTTGGGCGAGCTGAAGCTACCCTGCCCTCTCCCATGCAACGCCCATGCTGACCCTGTGCAGGTTGGTGAAAGAGCATAGGGGCCAGGGGCCCTCAGTCCCTCCCAAAGATGACCTCAGAGCCCACTGCCTAAGGAGGCACCTCCCCCCCCACCCTTCTTGGCTAGCAGCCGCTGAAGTAAAATCAAGGTACACAGGCCACAGCATCCCCACAAGGGAAGCTCCGCAGCAGTTTGGTGTCTTGTCAACCACCAACTAGTGGTTGCCAAGCAACCTGGGTACACACCAGTGCATGTGTACAGCTTGGAGCTAGTGCAGATGCTGAGCAACCTCCCAAAGGCCTCCAGGCCAAGGCCACTCAGTGCCCTTGTGCAGGGCCCTGCCTGTCAGGTTCTGCTCTGGAGTCTCCAGTAGGTCTATGCCAGGCCTAGCTGGGGTCAGGACTGTTGGATGGGCTGATCAGTCTCCTTTTTCTAGGGAAGCTCCACATGGCCAGGTGCTGAATGTACTTCCTCAGCCAGCCCAGGCCTTCCTCCCAAGTATACTAGCCAATCCCTCACAGAGCACCCCAGCCAATGAATTTAAAGTTTCGGATGCAGCCAATCCCAGTTCAACACGTGCCTCTAAGAAGGTACTTCATCTCAGGTCCATTGCCCCTCCCCCTTTTTTCTTCTGCTGCCACCTTATATCACCTGGAGCGGCCACTATGCCATTCCAAATAAAATCCCTTGACTGAAATGTGGTTTTTGGTGTGGTCCTTTTGCCTAACATTTGGTGCTGTGACTCGGATCCCCCAGCGGACTTGCTCCCCTAATTTTAAGGGTCTGAGATGTCCTGGACCCTGAGTCCATAAGGCAAAAAAAACCACCAAAACCACCTCAGCCTTCACCCATTTGGGTGATGGAGCGATTTTCTCCATCACTCCTTAGCAGCCATCACGGGCCTTCCAAATTGGTAAGTCCCTACACCCCTTTCCCCTGGGACTCCTAAACCTGTTGGATCTTCTTTGGGGGGAGCTGATCGTTAATCATCTGGCAACCCCTCCAGTGATCCATACAGGGAGGAACACACCCCACCTAGACCTTCACGTCGCAGTGGCCCTTGTGGAGTCCCCAAGCCCCGGGTTTCAGCCTTGATAGTTAAAGAAGCTCTTTCCCTCTCGGACTTGGACTCCTTTTCTCCCCCTCTTGGGAAAATTCCTGGCACTGGGTGCCCCACTGTCCTCTCGGTCCCCAGAGACCCCTCATCTGCCAGCCTCCAGTGATGACTAGACTCTGCGGGTCAGGCTTTCTCTGATATTTATCTTGAGAGGGATACCTCTTGTGATATTATGTCACTCTCACTTTCTTAAAATGGGGGCTTCTTCTGTCCCGGCCGGTTACCCCCTAAAATGCCTCCTAGACCATCTAGACACCTTTAGCCTGTCTCCTGACATCAAACCAAAGAAACTTATTAAACTCTGCACTCAGGATTGGCTCACCTACTCCCTAGACAATCAAAATAAATGACCCCTTTATGGCCCCTAGATCCCTCTCTTCTACGGGATCTTTTCAACTACAGCCAGCGATCAAAAAAATGGGTAGGGATTCTTTGTCTTCAAGCTTTCTCATTCTTACAACACCTTTTGGCTTCTCCTCCTAATCCCTCCTCCTCCTCCGGCTTCCACTTGGTTAAGGAACCACTGTCCATACCGGTCTCCTGCAGCAGAGGCTCCTTCCTCCAGCCACATGGTCCCGCGCACATGTTCTAACTCCTAAAGAGCCCAACAGCTAGTGGCATGTCTCAGTAAGGAGTATGATAAAACAGCGCTATTCCTCAAAAGTAGTGGGAGATAATGTTGCATAATTTTCTGCATCCAAACCTGACCTGATTACCATTCAGGGGAAAAAGGGTTAAAAAGCCCTAGGCAATTTGCCCTGCCTAGCCTTGCTGAGGCCCACAGTGGACTGTAAGTCAATAGCCTCAGCGAGGGACCAACCTTAGACTGAAGAAAAAAAAAAATGTCCATTTTAAACTTCTCCTGGGCTGTAACCCAGAGAAACAGTTTAAAGATGTTCTCTCTTTCCCTCTCTCTCTCCCTTTCTCCATCTCCCTCCCTCTCCCTGCCTTTCTCTTTCTCATGCTCTCATTCTATTTTGCTAAAATAATTAATGACCATTATCATTTTTTCTCCTAGGACTCTTGTTTTTCTTAAATGTTATATTTTTCAAGCTCACAATTTCGATCCTACATAACTAGGTTAATGCTTTTTTGATCAGTTCTATTTTCAACTCTAGAGTTATTTTTGATCTGTAACATTGCAATGGAGATTCACACACAGAAAGCTACAAGGCCTTTGCTTTTGTGTTCTGTGTGCATCCTATTGTCTGATATCGTGTTGGATATGCATCCAAATATAATGTTCCTGAGTTAAAATTTAAAAAATGGATCCAGATACCTTTAAATCACATGATTTAAAAATATTCAGTTTCAATTGGGTAAACAAATGAAGGTACTTACCTCACAAGTCTCTAGGTGGTCAAATTAATAAAATGTTGATGTCTATAAAATGTCTAATATCAATTGTTTTTAGGACTTTTCTTCCACAGGAAAGAGATGGCAGATACTGTTCAAGATACTTGTCTGATCTTAGTTTTTACAGTAAAATAAGTAGATTTAACATGTATGGGATTACTCAAATGTGTTAGAGGCATTGATTAATTTAAAAAGTTAAAATGCTAAGTGTTAAATAACATCTAGTACTCCTAACTCTTTAAATTTCATTAGGTTAATGTACTTATATATTGTTGGTGTTTTCATGGATTGTTAAATAAAAGGGTTTAAAATTGCTTTGTATCATCACTAAAAACAAGGTTACTAAGAGTTAAATCCTAACAGGTACAATTCTATATACAAAGGGGTCCAAAAGTTTCAACTGTGTTTCAATTAAAGTACTATAAAATGAAATAATTCATCTCAATTCAGAAATTTCATAAGAGTTGTTTCAGAATGAGAACAAAAAGGAGTCAACAGACAGGAAAGGGAAAATAGAAGTTTTAGGTATGGAAATATATTCAGTAGAAGGAAAAAGAAAAAGTCTTTGTGTGATGAAATACCTGAGGGTCTAAGTAAGTGCTAAGAAAGTCTGGGTGTAAGTGAAGGGAAAATTTCAAGAAGTTTGTGTGTAACTAAGTTGGTTATATACATGTAAGATGATCGATTAAAAGCTATGTAAGGTTTTTCCCTAAGGTCAAATATTAATGGGCTGATATAAACCAAAGTGCAATCTATATATTAAGATAACAAAGATTTCTTTAAAAATGCTAATTTATGCTTAACATTGTGTCAAGTTTTATTCTTTAGAGCAATTAATCTTAAAAATTGGGGTTTATACAATTATGGTATTGTACTATGTTACAGAGTCTACATTTTTCTTAAAAAAACTAAATTTGGTTCACATCAAGATAATTGTGCTATTACTCTTTTTTGTATATTAAATGTGTTCACATCTTTCAGGTACACATGTCTTTAGAGCAAAATTTATCAAGCTGCTGTTCTCCAAACTAAACATGTCTGTACTGGTAATTTTAGACTTATAAAAATAATAAATTTTATTGGGGACTTATTTATATCATTTAATGTTCTGTAACAGAACCTGTAATCAATAGAGTGTATGTAAATTTGTTACTTTTTACGCTGAGATCAAAATTTAAATCAAATATATTTCTAAAAGTTAGTGAGAGTTTGATTTATTTAAAGGTTAATATTGTGAAACATGAAAGCATTTTGCCACTTTGCCACACAAAAGAAAAGCTAAAAACTCTCAGCCTTTCCTTGATTTGTTTTAGATATAATATCATATTGTGTTAACTATCATTCACATAGACTCAGGAAACAATACACGTAAACTGTAAAATGATGTTCAGAGGGGAGGCAAAGATCAACTTCAGAACTAGAACGCTTTACCTAAGGTTTGTAAAGAGCCCGCCTTACTTGAGATAAGGCTCTGCCTCCCACCCTGCTGCATATCAAAATAGCTCCAAAATAAGCCAGACTTCAGCTCTTTAAAAGTTATATTCAAAAAGATTGTTTTTTGTTGTAAAATTACTGTGATCTCAAACAGATGATATATAGCTCAGGCAAAATTTAAGATGGCTATTACACAAACTAGATATGTTTTTACCATTAATTTCACTTTGTATTTTTCTTGTAAACTCTATAACTGTTGCCTGATTAATGTTTTGCAGAAGTACTGCTTCAAGAACCACCTAAATTAATTTGAGATACTAAGCCATCACCTATAGAACAGATAATATAGACCCCAGTTAAATAAAAGGGGGTCAATAACTGTAAAGTTATGGACATTGAAGTTAAAGCCAAGTATTCTTACTTTCTGACTGGTGAGACTGGCTTGCTGGATGTTTTAAGATCAAACTTAGAGATTGAAATTAATGCAAGAGAGCCAAGGAAACCACTATTTGGCTCTTGCCCTCATAGTCAGCCTGAATCCAGGGAACAAGAGAGCTTCTCTAAGGAGCTTTGCAACTCTGGGCCACACAACCTTCCGATCAGGGAGATTGATGAGACCGTAAGAAGATGAAAAGCTAATCAGATCAGTGGAAAAGGGAGACATCCCTGATGCTTCCAGGGGAAGCCACTTCATCAAGGAGACCCTACCTAGTGAATGGCAAGCACTAAAGGTGCTGAGAAGCTGCTCTTAAGCTCCCCACGAGTGACCCCTGTGGGAACTCGGCTGACTTTTAAGAGGCAGGAACAGGTCAATTTGACCGGCTTGATCTTAAACACCTAGCAAAACAGTCAAAACCAAAACATAGCCATTCTTGGGCATTTAAAAAGACACAATAGTTAAATGTAATTTAAGATGCACACTTGTGTTAGCCCCTAAAATAAGTAAAATCTGGAGGCTACAAAAGAGGGATTCTTAGGCAAATGTGTCTGATAACTATCAGAAGAAACAGCCACAGTCAGAAATTTTAGTCTGTTTAAGGCCTACATGTAGATCTTCCTAAGCTACATAGGTAGGCTTGATCAATGTTTGCTAGTATGATTATTGAGCCCTAAGGAACAAGAATATAAAGATCTCTACAAAACACAGGTTATGCTAGTAAAAGAATATTTTACAAAAATCAGATGACATTAAGTAGCTTAACTGTATTTTCTGGGGACATCAATGACATTAAAAATTAAATGTTTTGTTTACATTCATGATAACTCTGACAATGTTAAAGTTCCCAAGTAGGGGCCTTGACCTCTCCAGCCTTTGTTAGGCCTGGTTATGGGAACAACTTCTCAGCTCTTTCACTTCCTGGTGAGAGATTGACTTCTGTCATTATGATATTCATTGCCGTGTTCCAGATGCTACGACATTTATTCTATATTAATCTCATTTCAGTACTCATGTCTTTTTGTTTCTCATAGAAGCACCCACTCCCAGATGACTTTACGACCTGCTCTTCCCCAACCAGACTTGTACCCTGGATCCCTCGATTGACCAGATTTCTAAAAGGGAACTCCAAACTGCTTGCCCCACGCTGCCCCCTTCCAGCTCGAAGCAGCCAGAGCAGTCGTCGCCCCCTTTCCTTATAGCAGTAAGGAGTTCCTAAAGAAAAGGGGGGAAGGAAGCCAGAATTGGGGACAGGCAGTTAGTGTAGAAATAGGGAATCTGGTCAAATAGAGGAATGGAATCAGTCTGGGAAGTTGGAGAGCACCCCTGGGAGACTGGTATGTGAATGTTTCCAGAGCCCTTTGGATCACCAAGGGCCATTCCTGCTAAATTGCCTACAGAAGTTCCTACAAGACCAGATACACAAATTCCGGAGATGGTGGACACACCCAAGTTCACCAACCAATCAGTCAATCAACTGCTCTCCTTCTAGACTACCAGCCCCAGAAACCCAAAGCCAAGACCTGCAATTCACTATTGACACCTCCAGCTCCAAAAACTCTGCTTCCACCGAGATCTACGAGGGCCTCCATAAGGTGATTCTGGCTATGCCAATGACTGTCAAGATCTTGCAGGATGCTACCTATAATGTGGCAACATCGCTGC
This sequence comes from Glaucomys volans, assembly GCA_020662805.1. Classification (NCBI taxonomy): domain Eukaryota; kingdom Metazoa; phylum Chordata; class Mammalia; order Rodentia; family Sciuridae; genus Glaucomys; species Glaucomys volans. Next base: position 213,765 of record JAJEJO010004295.1, on the reverse strand, counting down.
TTGCTGTTCCTACAAGTGCTCTGGGAAGACAGCTAGCTGATTCCTCCCGTCTCCATTGCTACAGACTGGGCCAATATCATAATGGAATTATGGCTACAAGGCACATTCATGGATTTTTACATTGGCCGAGATTTTTTACTTCAGCACATGGCTTCTTGGAATTCTCCTCTCCCTGGGCCTGTACCATCACCATTCCTCCCAAAGCTCCCCACAACGCCCCCCAAATAAGCAGGAAGTAGCCAGAAAAACTCATGCCACCCCCTTTCCATAAAACATAAGAAAAGGGAGGAATGTTGGATGGGCTGATCAGTTTCCTTTTCCCAGGGAAGCTGCACAAGGCCAGCTGCTGAATGTACTTCCTCAGCCAGATTGGGCCTTCGGGTCTGCCTTCAGCCAATAGCAACTCAAGCTTTTCCCACTGGTGCTTAGCCAACCCCCCAAGTATACTAGCCAATCCCTCAGACACGTGATCCTGCTCAGGGAGCACCCCAGCCAATGAGTTTAAAGTTGCTGATGCAGCCAGTTTAAAGTTGATGATTCAACACCAACGTCTAAGAAGGTACTTCATCTCAGGGCCATTGTCCCTCTCCCTTTTTTCTTCTGCTGCCTCTTCATCACCCGGAGTGGCCACTATGCCACTCCAAATAAAATCCCCTGGCTGAAACGTGGTTTTGGTGTGGTCCTTTTGCCTAACAAGGACAACTCCCCTACGCTGATGAAATTGGGTGGAAACTTGGAGACTGAGGGGCTGCAGAGCACTTTGGGGTGTGGGAAACCATCCTTCCTGCTGCGCTGTCCCTCACAGTAGGCTTCTGGTGACTCCAGGCCTCTGGCATCAATCTGGAGCTACCTTCCCTTATCCCTAGAGGGGTATCCTTATCTGAATCCGTGTTGAGGAGAGCGAGGTCTCTCTCCCTTCCCAAGTCAGGGTGCCCTTGGGAGTCTCCCAGGACGGTTGCGGGAGGTCTCCAGTGGCCTCCTCTAGTCATTCTAGAAACTTGCCAGGGTGATTGAGACTTGCACACTGCTTGTTTTGTTCCAAATGCAAACGATGTTCAGTTGCAGGCGGGTCCAGGTGGCTGCTGGGCTGGGATCTCATGGTCAACTGTTGTCCCCTCTTGGCAGCAGTGTGGGCAGGCAGACTGGCAGCGGCGCTCAGCAAGGCCCTGGCATTCTGCTAATGCAGAGATCCTCCCTCTGCATGGTCCTTCTTTGCTCCGCTGCTGGCACCTCTGGCTGACCAGCGCATTTGGGCCTCACAGCCAGTTTGGGCTCTCATTCCGCGCAGGCAGGAACTCTGCAGAACAGAACTTGCCCCGGGAATGCGCCTCCTGTTGCTGAGAATCATTGTCCTCCACATAGCTGGGCTAGTGTTGCTGTTGTCTCCAGGATCATCAGCTTGAGTGCCCAGTGCGCAGGGGAGGCTCCCTGCCTGGAGGGCAATTCCTCATCTTGGTTCCCAGCCAGTGCTTCTCCTGGTTCAGAGGGAGTTATTTGCAGACTACTAGAAGTCTTGAATGTCTCAGAGTGGTTTTTGTCCCCCGCCCCTTCCCCCTTTCTTTCAGTTTCTGGCAATCTGCCCCTTTTCATTTGTTTTGGGAAAACCAGATCAGATTTTGGAGTAGAAAGCAAGCTATAGCTGGAATAGGTTCGTTGCTCAGGCTTTTATTTAAACCCAAATAATTTAAAGGCCCATCTTCTGTTCCACAGCTTCATTTGATAAGATTGTTAAGCAATTTTTTTCTTGATGCAACCTCCCGGTGGAAATAAGTGGAATATTTGAGGAAAATTTTTATCTGAACCGTAGGTCAGATGGGTGGCTTACTTTATAAAACACCCCTTTAAGACTTGAAGTTAGAAAGTTAAAATTGGTTTTTCTGGATATGTTTGCAAGTTCCACATGTGCTTTATGGGTGTTAGTCAAGCTTCCGCTGATGTGAACAGGTCAGCAGAATATCTTGTTAAAAACTCTCAGACTTACTAGATTTTCAACATTTTCCCTTGCAGGTGAAGATGAGCACCAACTCAGGTAGTTACATGGTTGTGACTTAAATGTCTTTTTTTTGGAACCAGGGATTGAACTCAGGGACACTCGGCCACTGAGCCACATCCCCAGCCCTATTTTGTATTTTATTTAGAGACAGGGTCTCACTGAGTTGCTTAGAGCCTCGCTAAGTTGCTGAGGCTGGCTTTGAACTCATGATCCTCCTGACTCAGCCTCCCAAGTCGCTTGGATTGCAGGCGTGCGCCACCACGCCTGGCCTTAAATGTCTTAATGGAAGGCAAGCTGTCCACATGATTTTCTTGTCTAATTGAGAAATAATGTTTGAGACCTGTGGGTTGCTTTATTATTTACAGGCATTTTTATCGGACTTTAATTATGTGTGATGATAATCTTGCCAAATTGATAGGAATTATAAGAAAACAGAGAGGTGGTTGAATCATTTGGAGAATGTTACCCAGTACATGAAAAGGGGAAAGATGGGGGCTGGAGTTGTAGCTCAGTGGTATAGCGCTTGCCCAGCACGTTTGAGGCCCTGGGATCAATTCTCAGTACCACATAAAGATAAATAAAGGCATTGAGTTCATATACTATTAAAAAAAAGGGGGGGGAAAGATGGTTGAATGCAGTTGTGTTGGAGTGAGACCATAGCTCCTCCTACTGTACTACTTACCCCTATATGTGTGTGTGTGTTATTTTTCCATTTGCAAAGTTCATGATGTCAGTACCACATCTCTGGAGGTTTCTGGGTCGTAACTGTTAACTTCTCCAGGAAGTGGCCTCCATCTGTACAATACCTGGGAGAGCAGCTGCAGGCCAGGCATCCAGGTGGATGGGGCTGCTCATTGCCATCCTTCTGACTGCTTCCTCCCCTTCCATTCACTCCTCATTGCCTCTTTTGGTTCAGGGTGTTTGTTCTTTCTACCAATGGATCCTGGGCAATGGACATGCAACAGATCTCTGGCAAAACTGTAGCATATCTTCTTCGGGAAATATCCAGCACTGTTTCTCAACATCAGCTAATGGTGAGACTGGTTTTTTGCACCACAAACTTGTCATTGAGCGTGTGCTTCTCCATTTAGACCTGGAAAAACCTATTCTTGGACAACATCAGCTAGAAAGTTGTTGCTGAAGTGGGGTGGAATGTGACAGCCATGAATCCAAGCTGGAAAGAAAGGTGCAGTTAGTTGCCTGTTTAGGGAAGCTAAGATCCTAGGTAGCTTTGTGATTCTCTCTGCGGAGAGAAATGCCCTTGAGTTTCCTCCTGCTCACTTTGTGTAATGCTGTTGCTCTTTGTTTTTTTTGTTTGTTTGTTTGTTTTGTTGTTGTTTTTTTTGGAACCAGGGATTGAACTCAGGGACACTCGGCCACTGAGCCACATCCCCAGCCCTATTTTGTATTTCATTTAGAGACAGGGTCTCACCGAGTAGGTTAGGGCTTCGCTAAGTTGCTGAGGCTGGCTTTGAACTCGCGATCCTCCTGATCAGTCTCCCAAGTCGTTTGGATTACAGGCGTGCGCCACCACGCCCGGCTTTGCTCTTGCTCTTTGTAAGTCAAGAAATGGGGATAGAGGTAAGCAATAAAGGCCAAACCTTAAGCAGATTCTCCTGGGAATGTGATCTAAAGGATGTCTTTATTTTGGTGACTGTCCATATGAAAAAATGTCCTGCCTTTTCCTGCTGGAGTGACAGCAAGCTGTCCTGAGGATGATCAGACCAACTTTGGGATCCCTCATTACAAGATAATGTCCTAGGTCTTGGGCCATAGTGGTGCCACCTCGTATCAATACCTTTGAGTGTTTCCTTGTTGCAAGAAGGGGGCTTGAAGCTAATTGCAAAACCCTAAGCTGAGCCTGGGTGTCCTTCATCCAGAAGATAGCTTTTCTCCTCTGAGTTACAGCATCTTTTCCTGTGAGTTATTTGAAGCCCAGCTCATTTGGGGTCAAGTTAAGGGGACAGTTACCAGCCCCACAATGCCCACTAGATCCCCCAAGCACTCAGAGGGGTTAGAGTGCTCAGTCAGAGTCTTGTGTTTTGGGGTGCACAGAGGCAGAGGTGAATGGGATGTCTTGTTTGGTTCCTGGGTAAGGACATAGCAATTGGTATTGATATACTAGTGGGCCTGGTTTGACATGGTCTTGAGTTCCAAAGGCAGTGTCCTCAACCTGGAGAGGAAAGTAGCTACAGATAAAATAAAAATTAACTGTTTGAAAGGCCACTAAAGTACAACTTTAAATGTAGCAACTACTCATAGATTCAATATTTATGTTGAAGATGCCACACCTAATGAGCAGAATCAGTTTAGGTCCAGCTCAATAACAGCAGGCAATGAAATGTTCCTTGGTACTGGCTTTGCACCATCTGATTTCTTTGCTAGACTTTGCCTCCTGTGGGCTCTGTACTCAGTAGTACCCAAGCATGTAACAAACCAAGTACCTGGAAACTTGGGTATATATAGAAGGTGCTCAAATTCTCATTTGGTAATTTATATGGGAAGGGGTGGACAAGGAGTAGATAACTGTACTTTGTTTCCACCTTCCTGGGGTAGGAGGCTGGGTGAAAGACCTAAGTCCTCTTGAAGTGAGCAGTGTGTCTTCTTGAATGTGTGAGAAATGTTGAATTAAAACTATCCTAGAGGTTGCACGGTGAGTTTGCATGGTGGGTTGGCAATAAGTAAATGAAATATTCATGAATGCCTGAGAAAGTGATGATAGTGCTGCTTGTTCCCAGTTTCTCCCTGTTTGGAGTCTGGCAGAAGTTCCCTCATGATTCAGGATGGGAATCTTCCTACTCCTTACTGACACCTGGTGGCCACAACTGGCAACTGAACCCCAAAGGTCAGGCTTTCTGAGGTTCTGGTTTGGAGGCAGAGGAACTGCTAAATTGTGCTGCAAACTGTATGCAGGAAGGAAAGGCGATACTGCCCTATTTCCTGTCACTGACCTGCATTCTGTGCCTGCTGAGGTGTAAATAGCTGTCACTTGGTGCTAGAAGCAGATATCAAAGAGGCACTGTCATTCTTTTAAACAGGAAACTTCTTATCCCTTAACTTCTTCCTGTGGGTCATGCTCATCTTCTTGGATTCACTTACAATGACTTTGAAGCGCTGAGTATTGGTTCCAAATCCACTCAGTGCCTTTCCACGTGGACCCCATTGTGTACATTATCCTCCATATTTGCCTTCTTGGTTCTCACAATAAGGAGTAAATCTGGACATGCCCCTAAGCTAGCTGGGCTTGTTTCCACTTGTCTTATTCTAAATTAGAAATTTCCATTTAAACTTCTCCAATAATAAGTACGTCTGCTGACATCTTCCTGATGTGTCCGCCTGTGTTACAACTTTAGCTCTGTGTAGTGAATCCTGGGAGGCTGCCTTTGCTCTTTTGATTGGGTTTAGCAATCGCTTTATGAAGAATAAGGTGAGAAAATGCAGAATTTCAAAAACATCAGGCAATGAACTACTATTGCAATCATTTACCTTGTCTGTGTTTGCTCTTCAAATGTATAAAATATACTCTTAAGTGATTCAAAATAATTGTTGATATTGATTTGTAAAGAATGTGTTGTAAATATGCAGTGGGAAAATACTTTGGTTTATATGATTTTTAAAGAAAATGCTATGTTTCCCAGGCTGATCTTGAACTCCTGGGATCAAGTGATCCTCCTATCCGGGGAGCTGGAACTATAGGTGCACAGCCACTGCACCAGTCTGCATGTTGCTATTTTTTGTTTTTAAGTGAAGGGGCTCCCTTTCCTATGTGCTGCACCTCTCTCCAGAGTGCCACCCTTTGTTTTGAATGGAACCTTCCTGGTGTTGTGTTTTGAGACAGTCTAACATTTATATAATAGATTTGATGGACATGTATCAGATCTTTCCCCCAAGCTCTTTCTTTAAACGGGACTAGGTCTAAATTTCTTACTAACTGGTTCTAAATGTCTTACTAACTTCCACTCTTTCTTTCTTCTTACATTTTTAAAAAATTTAATTATTTGCTTAAATTTTTAAAAAATTTCCATCTCCTGCCCATCAGCCTACAGGTAGAGGTTAAACCAAAACCAAAACCAAACAAACAAAACAACACTCCATAAGACATGTTCACTTGAAAGCCTCTCTCAAGTCTCAGGAACACATGCATGGACTAAGACATCATGGGGGCCATGCCCTTGATGATATGGAACCTCAATAAGACATCAGGGGATAAGTATGGACAGTTGAATCACTCACTGTGAAAGCACAAAGGTCATGTGCCCAAGGAGTTGGGACAGGCAGACAGTACCAGAGTTCAGGGGAGGAAGTGATAGGGAAATCTCCAGTGGGAAGTGGAATTTGGTCCACCCTCCAAAGGATGGGCAAGATTTAAGTAAATATAGGCAATGGGGAAAATATTCCCTTGCAGCTCAAGCAATGCATGAGATGTGGTAGACCAGTTGACTAGTGTTCTGGTTAGGATTAGAGTTGATTTCTTAGAATGATACATCTTCAAATGGCAGTTGGCTTCAATGGACTTATTTCTCTCTCTTTTAAATGCAGTCTGAAAGTAGACAGCCCGAGAGGATGATTTTGTGAAATCGTTGGATACCCAGGTGCTTTCTATTTCATTTCTTTGCCATTTTGGGGAGGTCTTGGCTCTCATCCTCATGGACCAAAAGGCTGCTAGAGCACCAGCTATCTTATCCATGCTCTAAGTAGTAAGGTGGAGAAAGGCAGACAGAGAGAATGTATTATTTCCCCTTTTAATGGAATGCCTCTAGATGGATCATACACATTTGTTTCTTTTACTGAAATTTAGTCACATGGCCACACCTACACTTATTTAGAAGGGAGCCTGAGAATTCAGCCTTGTGGGAAGCTTAGCTTCTTAATTTGTAGGAACGTCAAAGCAAGTCCTTCCTTGTAATCTTGTCTTAAAATGAATGTCCTTGAGGTTTGACCAACCCCCCCCCTTCCTATTCTTTTACAATAGCTCAGGCAGGTCCTCTGCAGTTTCAGGGAGGACCTAATTATTTTACTATTCTCCAGATATTCTATTGCTACTGTATCCTGGGCTCTGTCAACACCAATCCACTCTTGCACTGACCCATATTGAAAACTATGGAATCTTCTTAGCCTCTCTCTATTTGTCTCCCACCTTCCTAGCCATGAGAAAAGTCTTGTTATGATTAATGATGTCTCTTGAATCCTTTGTTTTCTTCCAATCCAGACATCTCTTCTGAACTCGACTTATTTTTCCAGCGGAATACTAGACAGTTACAGTTGCATTGGAATGTCTAACTGGCTCCTCCCCAAGTCAGTATCTCCAAAGTTAATTTTCATCTCCTCCCAAATCTACCCCTTTGCCTCTTTCTAGTGCTTAGTCAGTGCTGCTCCACCAGCTGGTGAGCCCAATGTCTAGAGTCTTCCTTGACATGTTTCCTTCTCTCTCTCTTCTCAGAATCATTGTGGGTCCCCCAAACCTTCCTGTCATTCTGGTATCTGTTGTCATGTCTGCCTCATTTGTGAGAGCCACTGAGGCAGCCTTCTGAGTAGCTGGCTTGAGCCCTTTTTGTTCCTTTGTGATTCATTTTTCATACTGAAGCCAGGGTATGTTTCTAAAAATACAAATCTAATCATATTGTTCCTGATTTGGAAACCTCTCAGAGGTCTCTCATTGGTCTTCATCTCCAGATGAAATCTTTAACAAGGCCCATAGGAATCTACCTGATGTATCTCTTCTGGCTTTTACTAAATTTCAACTTACATCTCATATCATCATCTTCCCTTTCATCTTAGAATTTCAACATTATTATTATTTTGGGGGTACCAGGGATTGATCTCAGGGGCGCTCAGCCTCTGAGCCACATCCCCAACCTTATTTTGTATTTTATTTAGAGACAGGGTCTCAGTGGGTTACTTAGGGCCTTGCTTTTGCTGTGGCCAGCTTTGAACTCAACATCCTCCTGCCTTCAGTATCCCAAGCCACTGGGATTACAGGCATGTACCACCATGCTGGAAGAATTTCAGCATTCACTTTGTCCCTTAAACATAAACTTCCTGATTCTTGATTCTCTGTTTTTCTCTTTTTGTTCCCTCACTTCTTTCTGTCCTTTCCTTCAAGAGTATTCATTGCACACCTATTATGTGACAGATGCTATTGTAGGCACTAAGGATATAAGAGTGAAAAAGAGCTTACAGTGCAGCCAGCAAACCAATCCATAAACATGGACAATTTGGGAGTAGCTCTAGGAGCTATAAAGAGAACAAGACAGAGTGATGTTTTAAAGAGGGATTGCAATGGGGAGGGTAGGCCTCTTTGAAAACTGACCCTTTGAAATTCCCGGGAGTCAGTCCTATGAACATTTGGAGGAGATTCTGTGCAGGACCATCAAATGGAAGATCACCAGGGCTGGTTGCAGGGGTTGGGCTTGGCTTAGGTGAAGAGGAGAAAGCAGGCCAGAGTCCTGGGAACAAAGTAAAGGGGTAGAATAGCAGGTTGTCCTTCCAGACACTAGGAAGGAGTTTGATGCACATGGATGCATTTCCATTTTTTTCTGAATGCAGTTAGAACTGTTTTATCCCCAGCTGTAGCAAGAGTCCAGAAGCATTCATAAGGCAGAATATTTTGGAAATCCTACAAAGTAGAAACACACTAATACATCATCAAAGGATGATCCCAGATGGAACCTCTTCTGCTGTGTCCTTTACCTTTGCTCCTTTCACATTTCCCTCATTGATTGCCATTGGAAAATAGTTACAAACAGGGTTTTATGTTAGAAAATTAGTACTAAGTAACAAGAAATTTTTCTCTGCCTTAAGAAATGGAAGCTTGGGTTGAGGCAGACAGGGCCCATGGGGTGGGTGTATAGCATCCACACAAACCAGAGGTGAAGATGCCAGTGTCTAAGTTCCAAGGCTTTTAAACTGATAAGATCTGGGAAGCTCTGGTTTGGGTAGAGGGTGTGTCAATCCTTGTCCCCAAGTCTCTGTGGATAGGTTTAAAATCTACTGACACAAGCCGGGCGCGGTGGCACACGCCTGTAATCCAAGCGACTTGGGAGGCTGAGGCAGGAGGATCGCGAGTTCAAAGCCAGCCTCAGCAACTTAGCGAGGCCCCGAGCAACTCAGTGAGACCCTGTCTCTAAATAAAATACAAAATAGGGCTGGGGATGTGGCTCAGTGGCTGAGTGTCCCTGAGTTCAATCCCTGGTTCTAAAAAAAAAAAAAAAAAAT
>JAJEJO010004295.1:170612-204157 GCA_020662805.1 Glaucomys volans | reverse complement strand
CTGGGATTACAGGCGTGCACCACCATGCCCAGCAGGTTTGGTAAACTTTTTTATACTGATGAGTTAGGCACATGTATAAAATAAATGTGTACATTCTGGAATCATTTCCATTTTCAAAGAGAAGGTCCAAAGCATGAAGGGAATAATTGGACCCTCCTCTTACCTGTTCTCAAAATATTCTTACCCCTCCACTTAAGGCAATCCTCCTTTTCCAATGACAGTAGACAGGTCTGCTCCATCGCCACTTACGGACTAAGACCAAGACCACAAGCTGAGAATACAACCATTCCTTCCTTATTCTTTCCACTCTAACCAACAACAGCAATTCATGACATTGAAAAGGTTATGGGTAGCATTGGATCAATGCTTTGGTTTGAAAAAGAAAAGAAAAACAATCTCACCAGCCTCAGCAGCCCCCAGTATGAAGCATTGGTGGTCTCCTTTGTCTCCATCTTCAAAGTGATGTCAGACTGTATCTTGCTTTTCCATTTAGTGGCACTGTCCTTTTGGCAAGGATCCAGACCATTTCCTCATTTCTGGTTCAGCTTTGGGTCAGACTTTAGGAAACACAGGAGGCCCTCTGCATTTAAGGCTTTGTGTTTTTTCAATTTGAAACCTTTGTGGCTCCCTGGGCCAACCATAATTTCTTACCAAGTAATGGCTCTTGATTTTACAGGACCCTCCTGAGATGCCAAGGCCCTGTAAGGGAAAGGGAAGTATAAGAGATCAGATGTGGTGTTAAAATACTGTTCTTTTAACCCTTCAGTTTTTTCATCAGATGCCAATATCTAGGAGTAATGTAGAATGCTTTTTTGAACCTGTGTTTGAAAGATGATCCCAAGCTCATAGTGTGTTTTTTTTTTTCTTTTTTTTTTTGAACCAGGGATTGAACTCAGGGACACTTGGACACTGAGCCACATCCCCAGCCCTGTTTTGTATTTTATTTAGAGACAGGGTCTCACTGAGTTGCTTAGGGCCTCACTAAGTTGCTGAGGCTGGCTTTGAACTCGTGATCCTCCTGACTCAGCCTCCCAAGTCGCTTGGATTACAGGTGTGCGCCACCACGCCGGCTTCATAGTGTTTTTGCTTTTAAAAACTTCTGTGGTAAGGTTGAGGTAAGAAAATCGCTGGAGTCCAGGAAGAATTTGAGACCTACCTGGGCAACATAGTGAGATTCCCATCTCAAAAACCAAACCAAAACAAAACAAAAAGCTTCAACTGCATCCCTAGGATTTTACTGGAGCTGAAGGAACACCTCTTACATTTCAGGAACAGGGAGGGACTGGCAATGGTGTGGCCTAAGGTGGTAGATCTTGGTTTTGGTTGGCAATCTTGGTTTTAGGATCAGGCCTTCTGAGTGTGCACTTACTGACACACGACAACTCCCAACTTTTTTTTTACCCAATCAAGCAGTATAACCCTCAGCAACATGTCTTCCACTTGTTCATCCTACCACAGATAGGGGCCCTTTCACCTTTCAAGAGAACCCTTTTCAGTTTTGAAGAGATACCAATGAGATCCATTCATTTCTTTTTCAAATATATGAAGCTCATCCTATGTACTAGACTCTGTTCCAGAAATTGAGCATACAGAGCTGAATGAGAAAGACCAGGATCCTGACCTGTGGAGTTCACTATTAGGTGGAGGACAGAGGCAATACATAATCAATAAATATTTATGGAGAGTGGAAAGTACTCTTTAGAATGCAATAGAGTCATCTCTGGGGAGGAAGGAGCTGATTATAGAAGGCCTCTTCCTTTCAATAGATATTTAGATGTAGATTGAGATTTAAAAATCACAGAGGGACCAGTCATGTAAAGAACCATGGGAAAAAAATTACAGAAAGTAAAGGGAAGTGCCAGAACCATGAAACAGGAAACAGTTTGGTGTGGACTGAGTGCACTAGCTGGGGGAAGGTGGTAAGTTAAGGCAGGAGAGGGGATTGGGCTAAAGGCCTAGGACCTTCCAGACCATGTTATTGAGGAGGATCATTGAGATACCCTTGAAAGTTTTTAAGCAAAAGAGTAGCAAGATTTTATTTATGTTTTGGAAGATCATTTCAGTTGTTGTATTAAAAATAATTTTTGGGAGAGGCAAAAAATGGAAACTGAGGACTGATGAGGCCATGGTAATGTTCTAGGCTGAAATGATTCTTTTTTTGTTTGTTTTTTGGGGTACTGAGGATTGAACCCAGGGGCACTTCACCACTGAGTCACATCCCCAGCCCTATTTTGTATTTTATTTAGAGACAGGGTCTCACTGAGTTGCTTAGGGCCTCGCTAAGTTGCTGAGGCTGAATTTGAACTTGCGATCCCCCTGCCTCAGCCTCCCAAGTGCTGGGATTACAGGCGTGTGCCACCGCGCCCATCTTAGAATGATGTTGACAATGAGATGATACTGATGACAATGATGGTGATGATAGTGATGATGATGATGGTGACAGTGGTGATGATGATGGTGTGCTGATGATGACAGTGATGGTGATGATGGTGATGATGATGATACAAACAGCTCACATAGGTGCCAGGTGTTCTTCTAAGAGTATGGCATTTAATCTTTGTAAGAACTGTAGGAAGAAGGTGGTGGCTTGGCTGGGGAAGTGAAGTAGAGGAGACAGGGCTGATGACAGGGTTTTGCTGCCAGGTTAGATATATGGGATTAGGGAAAGAATGACTAGGCATGACTTTTAGCTTTGGGTCTGAGCAGCTGGATATGAAATGGGGTTTTAGATGGAGCCAGCTGAGACTGGAACAGAATGCATCAAGAGACAGAAACCAGGATTTTTGTTTGGGTCATCAGAGATGTCAGCAAGGAATCTCTTGGTTTTAGACTTCTATAACTTGGTGGGGATGGGGAAGTCTGGCCTGGAAACTCACATTTGGGAGTCATTAGTATATATGGAAGGATATTCACTGTCATGGTGCTACATGACATTATCTGGGGAGCAGGTCAGAAGGGAGCAGAAAGAAGGACACAGGTCTGGAACTGAGTCTGGGGAGTGGTGAATGGGGCATCTGAGGAGAAGCAGAGACTGGAGAGGAGCATCCAGTGATGTGGGAGGAATGCCTTGAGAGATTGTCAGTTAAGAAATTCTCTAGTGAGACCAAGTCTGCCTCCTCCTCAACTGGCCCAGTCACTGCTGGTTGTCTTCATGAGGCCTGATGTGCTAGACCAGGGCTTACCACTTCTCATTATTCATTCCCAAGGAGATTGAACCTCTGTAGTGGCCCTGGACTGGCACAGAGTGACTGTGGTCCCTTCTCCATGTAGCAACTCTTCAAATATTTGAAGACTATTTAATTTCTCTTTTCCTGATGATACCTGCTTTCTTCTTTCAGTGGCTTCTCTGGTGCAGGCCAGATTCTGCTAGAGTCCTGGCTGCATAAAATGTGGTCTCTAGATAGCAAGTATGGATCTCTTCTTGCTCCTCTGAGGTTGGGTCAGTGCTTTGGTTCAGCAGACTGCAAAGTGAGAGTTAAGTGGCACCAATTTCCCATTGCCACATCATTCTCCCTCCTACCTCTCAACATTTTGTGAATTATAAATCTAATAAATGCAGTAGGATCACTTAATTCAGTATATTTCAAGCATATCATTGACCTTCCTGGTACTCAGTGTGCTGTCATGGAAAACTAGTGGATTGGACACCATGAACCCTGTATTATGATATTGGTCTACCTCTAACAAGCTGCATAAACTGTGGCAGATATCTTGTTTCCTTAGTAGTAGAGTGGGAGCTGAGGTAGGAGTTGGAGTTACATCCCTCTCTTGCATGAGTTTCAGGGCTGCTGTGTATATTTGGGATATAATTGTGGCTTAGGAAGATCCAACAAGGAAATTGGAAATAGGGTAGAATTTCAGGTCATCATCTCAAGGCATTTCTCCCACATCACTTGTTGCTCCTCCCCATGTGCCTTGGAAATTAGATAGAATTTCAGGAGGTCTAGGGAGCAGAGGGCTTTGTGTCTGGGGAAGAGCTGGTGGCTTCCTGTGACTGCATGTGGCTATTGTCTTATTTCTCACTCTGGATTTCCAAGATGCTTGCCCTTTTGGTATACTTCAGGAGGAAAAGGAGGAGGTCTCTGATTTTTCTTATATGGAGAATTCATTTTAAACCCAGAGATCTTGATGGCAACCCAGGTATCTCCTCTCCAATCTCCATTTGTGCAGCTCCTGGTTATGCACTTGCAGCTGCCTTGTCCCTCTGTGATTCACTTCTTTAGCCAAATTCTATGTTTGTACATGGGCTGTTTTTAGGAAAAATGGTTCCCCAGAAAACACAGGGATAGTAGGAACATTCCTCAACATTGTAAAGTTATCTATGCTAAGCCCAAGGCCAACATCATTCTAAAAGGAGAAAAATTGAAAGCATTCCCCCTAAGAACTGGAAGAAGGCAGGGATGCCCGCTTTCACAACTTCTATTTGACATTGTCCTTGAAAGTCTAGCCAAGCAATTAGACAGACTATAGAAATTAAAGGGATATGAATAGGGAAAGAATAACTCAAACTATCACTGTTTGCTGATGACATGATTCCATATTTAGAGGATCCACAAAATTCCACCAGAAAACTTCTAAAACTCATAAATGAATTCACTAATGTAGCAGGATATAAAATCAACACTCTACAGTGTAAGTGAGATACTAAGGAGTAAATGTCCCTGGTCACTTGGTAAGCCTAATTCCAGCAGTTCACACTTATGCTCTTGTGCTCACCAAATAACTGTTAGAGCTTGGAAGTCTTATTATAACTCACAGAACATCTCCACCTTGACACCAAAAGTTGTTATTTGAATTTTGTTATTTCATATTCCCAACTTATTTTTCCATAAACAAAGTTAATTTGCATCTCATGGTGTACTTAAATGTTACAGTATCATGTGGTTTAGATATTAGGTATCCTCCAAAAGATTATGTATGAGATAATGCAAGAAAGTTTTGAGGTGAAATGATTGGGTTATGAGAGCCTTAAGCACTGCATTAATCCCCTGAGAATGATTAACTGAGTTGTGTCTACAGGCAGGTAGGGTATACATGGAAGAGGTGGGTCATGGTGGGGAGGGCAGTTGGTATACAATTTGTGAGCTGAGCTGCTTCTTTCTCTGCTCCCTAGTCATGTCCTGAGCCACTTTCCCCCACCACATTCTTCCACTATAATGTTCAGCCTCACCTGAGCTCCCCGAAATGGAGTCAGTTGTCTATGGACTGAGAACTCTGAAACTGTGAGCCCCCAAATAAAATTTTCTTTCTCTAATTGTTCATGTCTTTTGGTCACAGCAATTAAAAAGATGACTAAAACAGAGTAAATCCCTCTTATCAAAGATTTCACTTTCTATGGTTTCACTTATTTATGAATTATCCATGTAATTCAAAATTACAGAAATAATGTATAAGTTTTGAGTTTCTCACCATTCTGAATAGAATGATGAAATAAGGCAACATCACTCTGTCCTGACCCTCAAATGAATCATCCATTTGTGCACGGATCCATGTTGTATAGGCTACCCACCCATCAAGTCCCTTGATAACCATCTGGCCATGAGATAACCTGGGGGGATTTACACTGCTCATATATATGGACCAGTGACATCTGTAGTTTCAGGCATCCACTGGGGATCTTGGAATAGCTCCTGCAGGATAAGGGGGTCTACTGTGTTACTAAAATTACCAATGATCTCCTCATACTTTCATGTAATTATGAAGTCTTTCCCTTGGGACTTAAACAGAATTGGAACATGACTTTCTTTGAGGAAATTTCTTTTTTACAGACTGCTCTGATATCTCTAAGCTGTGGAGACATGGGGTTGTTTCATTTCTACTTTTCCACATAAATCATTTCCTCCACTGGGTACCCTGAAATTGCCTTTTGCCCCATTCCAAACTCTGTGAGAAAGGGCATTTATTCACACAGCTCCTTCTTCCACAGAAGTTGCATGCCACACTGGAATGCCTCCTTCAGTTTGCTCTCCATGACCCCAGAAGATGGCTCCAGCATCAGCTCTGATTTTCTTCCTATACCTTAACTAATTTGATTGAGTCTGATCACACCTGTGTTCATCAGAGGCCAGCAGGAAACTAGTTGGAGAGTTTGTGTGTTTCTTCTCTGACCTCTGCTCTCTGAAATTCTACTGGGATGTTTTAGTGTCTGGGGTGCAAGGGACTCACTTGTTTGTGGCAGGGATGTATACAGTAGAGAGTGCTTAAGGATAATGAGACTGGGATTTCTCCATCTGTGTGGCACTGGGAGACACAGTCATTTTAATTAAAACATCCCCCCCCAAGTTAACAATATTATCATATGCTCATATTCATGAAATACAAAATAAGTATCTGAGTTTTTGTATGTGACATACATTACATATATCAATTGAAGAAATTCCCTAAAGAAAACCAAATCTTTCTTTGTGCAAATAAATTAGAAATCTTCTAAAACTCATCAATATGGGCTGATATTTGGGGAAAAAATGTAGAAAAAAGTCAAATAGGCTCTCTTACTTTTTGTCAAATAGTTGACAAAAAATAAATCTGCATTCTATATTAGAAGGCCTTTCCTTATAAGAAAAGAAAGTAACTGCAAGTACGTTTAAGAACAAACTGTTACAGGACAAACATACTTTCCAAATTGAAAATAAGCAAAGAAAAATGTAAATAAAAATTAAAAATACAGGTTCCTAGAATGAAAGTGTCAATTACCTTGGGAATAAGCACACAATAATATTTTTGCACACAACCAATTGTTTTAAAGAACATTACAGTTCTTTGTTTCATAGTGGCCATTTCCTGAATTGCTTTCCTCCACCACACTCTTTCTCCATGATGTTCTGCCTCATTATGGGCCCAGAGCAAGAAAACTGGCTGTGTGTGGACTGAGACTCTAAAATCGGATAAACCTATCTCAGCACCAATTATGTGCAAAAGAAAGATCCATCACCCTCCATCTAGGAAGGCATCAGGGAATGCCTGAACAACAGGAGAAGCATAAGACCCTGCAGTATATAATTCGTGTTAAAGATGAGCTCATGAACCAAAATTGTGAAGCATTTGAATCTGACATTATGAATGCCAACGTGTGCAATACATGGGAGAAATAATAGGAAGGAACTCTAGATAACAGAGAAATAGTCCTTAGAATAAGTACCTTTAAAATATCCAAAGATATTTTAAAAATAAAAATGGATTTCATAAGGTAGGAATAAGTGTTTTTTGGAATACCAGAAATTCTGGATACAAAAAATACAGCCATTGAAATACTACAAGTTACTTCTTTTCAGTGAATAGTAGAAATAATAAATACCATTTAAGATTATGAATTGGAAGACATATTTAAGGAATTCATTAAGAACATAGCATAGAGAAATAAAGAGCTATGAGGGGTTTAATCATCTGTAAAATAGAATGAGATGCTCCAAACTATATCTAGCAGCTTTTAAGAAGAATGGGAATAGGGAGCATTTGAAGTAATAAATTGAGAAATTTCCAGAATTGAAAAGAAAGTGAATCCACAAATGTAAAAATATCCTAAATCCAAAGGAAAAGAAATAAAATCCAAACCATATCTTTATAATCATAATGAGAACCATGGAATATCAAAGAAAGAAAAAAAATCTTTTTAATGAGAAATGGCAGCTTTCCCACAAAAAAAGGCAATCTTACTGAGATCAGACTTCTCTTCAGCACCAACAGATGCCAGAAAACAATAAAAAACATCTTTTAAGCATTAAAGGAAAAAAACATCCATGGAGAATTCTGTATTTGACTAGATTATCATTCAAGAAGAAAATAAAACCATTGTCAGACATATATATTGTAGGCAAGTTTACCCACAGACCCTTCTTCAACGAACAACCAAAGGATCTAATTCAGCAAAAATGGAAATTAACTCTGCATGGAGACACAGAAGATAAGCAGTGATGGATATTATAGTGCAAATGTTTATTAAATGTTTTTGTAGGCTTCATGTCTTTTCATTTCCAAATGTGAGAAAGCATAACCAGTACTCTTCCAGTAAACCAGGAAATCCTCTCCTCATATATCAAAGACAAAACCAAAATATTAAATTTTATGATGTGTCTTATATTTAAAGAGACTTTAATATATCATGTAATGCATACATTTTTCAAAACTTCTATAATATAGACTGTATCAGTAAATACACCTCAACCAAATTTCAATTTATTAGATGATATAGTGGCTGTATTAGTAATAGTGATTAAATGTTTTCATTTTTAAAAAAGCTCACTATAACAAATTTGAAAAGCAGAAAAAAATACAAAGAAGGGGCTGGAAATATGGTTCAGTGGTAGAGTGCTTGCCTGGCACATGTGAGCCCTTGGGCTCGATCCTGAGCATGGCATATAATAAATGAATAAATAAATAAATAAAAGAAAAAAGAAAAAATGGAAAGAAATGAAGATACAAAAAAATTACAAAGAACATGAAATTATCATTCATATTCCCATTACTTAAAGGTAAATAATGTTTACATTTTCTCAATTCTTGAGGATATTTTTATACATTGTGTATAGCTGAGAACATGCTGTGTATATAATTTTGTTTCGTATATTTTTCCTTAGCATTATCCTCTATTATAACATTTTTCAAAACATAATTTTAACTGCTGCATAGTATTCCAGAGTATACATATAACATCATTTCTTTACTAACCATTAGACCTGTATGTAGGGCATTTCAAACATTCTTTAATATCACAAACCATGCTGGGATTATTGTATTTTTGCATAAATCTTGTGGATTATTTCCTAAGGACAAATTTCCCAGACAGCCACCAAATCCATGTGGTATTTCTTATTCCCCATTCTTTGTGATATGCGAACTGTTTGACACTAACATCTATCTCCTCTCCCTTTCATGAAATACCACTTTCCTGATACTCCCTCCTAAAAACTTTTGTCAGTCTCCTTGTGTTTTCCTTCCTTTTATTTCCTTAATTTTAGGTTCCTGGGTTTAGAATTTTGATCTCTAAGCTTTCACTTGAGTAACATAAATGGAAGAAAAGACCAAGTGTTCTATTTATTTATTTTTTGATGGACACAATATCTTTATTTTATTTATTTATTTTTACATGGTGCTGAGGATTGAACCCAGTGCCTCACACATGCTAGCAAGTGCTCTACCACTGAGCCACAACCCCAGCCCCAAGGGTCATATTTAAGTAAACCCTGGGAATCTATAGGTAGGGCAGTCACTACATAAGTCTCAATACTCAGAGCTGGTGTCAAGTGGGATACAGTCCTGCACGAGGAGGGAGTATCAACTCTTGATAGATTCAAAGGCAGAAGTGAGTTGTATAGAGAGGAGGGAAGAGGGCTGCCACTGTGGTTGGAGGAAGCCCAGGAGGGGAGAAGGGGAGGGATGGACAATGCTGGGGACAGATTCTGGGCACTGACAGACTGTACAGTGACCCAACACTATTTGAAGAATTAACACAAATAGAGCAGATGAAACCACACACATTTGTGCTCTCACAGTGTTTTTGTATCAGAATGCAGGAGGTCTCAGCCAGGGCTTCTGCTCTCATGAGGCTGGGGCCATGTTCTCAGCTGAGGCTCAGGTATGGCAAGTTCTGCTTCCAAGCTGCACCACAGGGTTACTGCCAAGACTGAGTTAGGACAGAAGCTTCATTTCCCCTCATCTGTTTTTTCTCCCTCCAGAGACTCATAAGCCCCTCCTTAGGGTGCTAAAAGAGAGCAGCAGCTTCCCAGAGCCAGAGATCCCAGGGAGAGAGGGAAAGGAAAACAACACAAAAAAAAGAAAGAAATAAGAATGGAGAGAGTAAAAGATGTTAGCCACAGTCATTTCATAAGTCAAGCTTGGAGGTGACACCATATAAACATTTGTCATGTTCTAGAGGTCACAAGGGAGACACTAAACCAAGGTCACACTGAAGGGGAGGGGACTTTCAGATGTGCACACAAGGGTAAGGGGTGCTGGGAGCTACTAAGCAGGAGGCCCAGCACACAGGCATGCCTGGGGCACATAGGGCTAAATCTAAAGACAATTGGGAAGCAAATGGAAGGCCAAGGGAGATGAGGCTATCTGCACTAATTGCATTTCAACCCTCTTGCAATGCAAACAGGGAAAGAAGGCCAAGAAGGAACATGTCTTTTCCAAAGTCACAGGGCAGGAAGCTAGGCCTGCTTTTGGCTCTATTCTATGTGACATTCCACCTGTTGCTGTATTTTATCTCTACTTCTGTGCATTACACATATATGGCAGCACATCTCTAAATGCTATCTCACATATGCCTGGCGACATCCCTAGGCGACATGACCCCACTGTGCTGTGGGAGACTAGGGAATAGTTGAGAGACACGATGACTTGTCCAAGATTGTAGGGAAAATAAGGGAGGGGTGGAAAGGGAGGAAAGGAGATCTCCGACACAGGTCAGCATGCAATGATTCTTTATTCTCCATTCTTATTCTTTCTTCCTTCTTCCCTTCCTTCTCTGTTACACATCATTTTAGCCTTTTATACCCCTACAGACAAAGAAGGCAAAAAAGAAGCCAACAGCAATGAATTCCCAGGCAAAGCAGGCAAATCACCAACAGCAATGGCTAGGGCAAATGCGCAACAGCCAGATAACCACTCCTTGAACTGTTTCTTAATCTAACCTAGACTCAAACATTTCAGAGCTCTGTCCTTTCTCAGGGCCAGAGAAACATTCTTGTTTGCAAGAAATGTTCTCTCTAACTGTTTCTGACCTGTTGGCAGAAAATCCTACTTGCCGGCAGATTCCACCAAGGACTACAAGGTGTCTCGTTTGCAAGAACACCTGTAGCTATTAAGTTTTGATTCCCTACACAAGATCACCTGAGAGGACAGGGGGAGGAACTGGGTCTAGACCCAGGTCTGTCTCCTGAGAGCTGGACCCTGAATGTACCAAGACCTCTCAAGGGATGTGGGAGACAGTGTTGAGGATGGCTGTGTACACGTATGGAAATATCATGGGGCAGGAAGGGAGCTCCCTCTCTGGCTGCACAGCCCCTTCCCAGGCCCAAACCCAGGATATCCCACAGGTAGAACCTGTGGTGAAAAATGGGGTGCTGGTTTCACATCTACTCCTGGCACCTCTGCCCATGTGGCAAGAGACAACCAAGGCCCACATTCCACAGCCCAGGC
Organism: Glaucomys volans; assembly: GCA_020662805.1. NCBI lineage: Eukaryota > Metazoa > Chordata > Mammalia > Rodentia > Sciuridae > Glaucomys > Glaucomys volans. Next base: position 193,018 of record JAJEJO010004295.1, on the reverse strand, counting down.
CTACTGTACACAAGACACTCCACCACCAGGTGTATCTCTGAAATGCGTTCCTCCTGAGTTTGGGGGAAGAGTGGGCTGAGGCAGGAGCAGCTGATGGGAGATTGTGAGCCACATGTCCTGTCGTGGTCATCCCCATCACAGGGCTTGATGTGGATGTTGGGAGTGTCCAGGGTTCATTCTGGGCCCCCAGTGTCAATTTCCTGTCCTCCTCAGGTAGAACTCTGGGACACAGGGTCTGTATGAGGTTTCGGAGAAGGACACAAGGGGCAGAAACAGCCTGAGCAAAGGCCAGGCAGGACCTGTGGCTCCCTGCCAGCAGCCAGGCTCTCTGTTCACCTGCTTTCTGCAGGATCTCATGGAGGAGATCCAAATCAATGGTTGAAGAGCCAGGTCCAAGCACAACTGGGAACAAGTATGGCCACAGGGTGAGTGTGAGAGCAGAAGGGACTCCATAGCCAGGGCTGAGAGAAGAACAGAGGGTGACACAGGACCCAGACATCACCCTGACCACCTTCCTTGTATGGTTGGCAGACGGAGAGGCAGAGTCCTGAACCATGAGGAATCTGAGCACCAACTCCTTGCCCATCCCCAACCTCTCTGCCAGCCTCAGCCTTGGCCTCATGCAAGGTCACTGTTCCCATATTTGGGACAATCTCACAACACTGACACTGACACTATTTCACCTCCATTCTTCTGAGAATTTTGCATTCTGCCATCCAACTGATTATAACTCCTGCACCCAGGTGACAGTGGCCTCAGTGTCCTTCCACATACTCTCAAAGTCACACATCATCAGGATTAGCAGGGCTGCATTCAATCAAAACATCAGGGGACTCTTGCCAATTGGTCCATTTCTCTGTCACTTGCTATCTCAAGGAACACACCCCAGACTCTGAGGGCAGGAGTTCTGTGTTCTAGATGTTCCAGATGGACCCAGTTGCCACAGTCATTCAGCCATTCAGGGTTGTGGGACCTAGATCTCATTCCCTGCTGGAGCCATTTCAACTGTACCACAGAGAATGATGTCCTGGGTGTCCCCACTCAGGGACCCTCCTTTCTGGAATCAGCCTGTTTACTCATCTCCAGAAGGCAATGTGCTGGTGGGACTCAAGGGATAATGCTCCTAATGCAGGGAGCTACCACCTCTTGCCAGCTAACAAACCAGCCTGAAGCTGCTCATGTTTCTAACTATTCCCTCCCAATTCCTCCTTGAACTCTTCCAGCCACTGTTGTGTTGGGGCTCTCCTGACATGCTCTGGGACAAGCCCCTAAGGACTTTGGATATTGCACTCAACTCCATTCCCAGACACTTCTGGTGGGTCACAGTTTGGCACTGACTCTACGTCTCCTCCATGTGCCAACCCAGAAGGTACAGGTGGCTACATGGTTGGATGACACCAGCACTGGATGTGTGTTCCAGGCAAACTCGACGGACAGCCTGGTGGAGACCCCAAGTCTCTATGACTTGCCCTCTTCCATGTCCACCATTTTGAGTTCCACCACCCAATAGGGGTTCCACCTAATGTTGGGAAGGTAAGCCCTGTCCAGGGGGACAGGGTCACGTACAGCTGTGAGGCCTGGAACTAGCCCTGTACCTCTCTGAGCCTCAGCCAGCTCCTCCGAGCAATGTGGTGCCAGGAAGACTGACCTCATGGGAAGAAATGCCAGACCTCTCATGCTGCTGCCCCACTTCCCTCCTGGGTGGTCTCCTCACTCCTTCACTTGCACAGGCTTCAATATCCACTTGTAATATCCACAACCAGGTAACTGTGACAGGCCCTGACATGGAGGACCAAGGCCCCGGGGTCCAAGCCCTAAGGGAAAACCTGGAGCCCATGGAGGAAGAGGCCGAGGGTGAGGAGGACTGAGGTGGAGGGTATAAGCATGTCAGAATGGGATGGGGCTGGATATGCAGAGCAGATCTTCCAGAAACTGGGGAGGAGGAGCAGGAACAATAACAAGCAGAGCTGTGATTGTCTGCATGCATTCTGGGAACACTGCCCAGGGTTGGGTTTCTGTGTGGAACTGTGTGCAAGGCAGTGGGAAATATTTTGTCCCTACAAGGAATATGGAAAGTTGTTTGACCTTTGCTTCTCTTGCAGGCCCACCTCCCATGCTTGTGGAAACTCCAGTTCAAGTTCAACCACCTCCACCACCTTAGAGAGAGTTGCAGCTGGAAACACCTGCAATGGCAGCACCGCTTACTGAGACGGACCCAGAGCCTCCATTCCTTTCCCCTGCCCTTTCTTTATTCCTTCTCTTTATTTTCTGTGTTTATTTCTTTGTGTATATTTAGCTTGTTTTAAAATTAAAAGATTTTATTTAGTTTTAAAAGATTGACTTTGTTGGTATTAACTACAGTCTCTAAACTGTGCACTAATCACCACTATGGAGTTGCAGAACACTTTCCTGAATTGGGTGTCCATAACCACTCCCTCCCTCTCCTCCCCTCCTGCTAGCCCCAGCAACCCCTTATCTTTCTAGTCCTGTGACATGCCTAGTCTGCATTTTTCAAACCAGTGCAGTCTCATTTCTCCTTGACCACATAATGGCAGAAGGAACTAATTAAGCTTCCTTAGAAGGCTAAATGCCACACACGTCTAAGTTTTTTAGGTTTTGAGTTACTGGGGTTGAACCATTCATGGTATTTTTCCTTTCTCAATTTGAGACAGGCTCTTGCTCAGTTGCTGAGCCTGACCTCAAACCTGAACCCTTTTGCTCAAAGCAGTTATTTGGAAATGCAGGGAGTGGGGGGGAATCCAACTCTTACCTGCAATGCCTGGAGAAAAGATAAATCAGCTTTGGAACAGTTACATCAGGGAACACATCCGGCAGTGAAAAACAACAATGTCCAGCTCCGTGTCTTTAGGCAGGTGCATCTCAACACCAGTGCTGAACAAGAGAGTACGCAGAGACGTCACTCATGGTAACATCAACAACAAGCCAAGGGAAAAAAGTACTTAGAAACATACATACTCACAGCAGACTGTAAAGACAAGTATATTAGGATGAAGCAAGTTAGGAAAGTCCAGCGCAACTTCCATTGCCACCTCCACCACCTGAGAGAGCGCCAGGCTCAGAAACACCTTCAATAGCAGCTTCAGGCCTGTGGCTCCTAGTGGCTCCACGGCCAGCACCACCCTCTGAGTGCCTCCTTGCACCTGCTCCCACTCACAGCTACCCTTTCCGTCTCCTTCATTTGATTTTTCCCTCCTTTTTGTTTTTCTATTTGTATTAAAAGTAGTTTCCTTTAAAATTTAATATTGTATTTTTAAAACGCATTCAGCTTGTTGGCTTTAAGTGCCTCCCATTGTTCTTCCTATGTCTGGTACCCATACCCACCCACTTCCCTTCTCCCTCCTGCTAGTCTCCAGGGAACACTCATCATTCTCTCCCTGTGATTTGCCTCTTATGGGTCTTTCATATCACTGCAGTTTGACTTCTGTTTGATGACATAATATTGGAAAGGACTGTCTGAGTTTGAATTTTCTTTGAATGATAAATCCCATAAAGATCTAAGATTTTTTGTTTTTGTATTTTCTGCTTATTTTTGTTTTATTTATTTGTTTCATTAATACTAGGGATTGATCCCAGGGGCACTTTAACACTGCGCCACATCCCCAGTTCTTTTCCTTTTTGAGATGGAGTCTCAATAATTTCCTAAGGAGGTCTCTAAGATGGGAAAACTGCCCTTCAAGTTCCAACTGTCCTTCCTCAGCCTCCTGGGCAGATCTCCTGGGAGATGTGGCCATGGATACTCCTCTAAGAATCCTTTAGCCACACCCTTGCAAGTTCTTAGCATGTGTCCCTTTTTCATGTAGTATGTCTAAAGCTAGTATGTATCCTGCCAGCACTGGTTTAAATACAAAAACTGGACAGTCAAATCTGCTCCCTGTTCTCCAGGGAGCACAGTGGCTGCTGAGGTGGGTTAGTCTGCGCCCGCAGGGAGAGAAGGCAGGAAGCTGTTACATGAAGAAACACATTGACCTGTTCAGGGTGTGTCTATAGAGGATCTCATTTGATAAAGATGCATCAATGATGTAAATCTGCATGTATGCATAGATGCAATGAATGCAAATAAGAACTGCATTGGCTTTTTCCCACAGGATTTGGTGCAAGACTAATGGTACCAGGTGACAGGCTGAGTGCTATGGCCTGGTCTCCCACAATGATTGCTCAGTGTGGGAGCAGGGTGAGCTCAGGTTCACAGAAATGAATTACGCTGGGAGTGCTGCTGAGCTTTCTCTTTCCTGTCTGAGCAGCAGCCTTCTAAGCACAACTCGGATGAGCTTTGAATAGTCTGGAGTGTAAAGTTCCTGCAGTGTTCCAAAACCTCCATCAGCACCATTTATAGGCGAATGGTATCATGTTCAGAGGCACAAAAATCTGTAACTGAACACTGGCAGAACAGATTCATCAAAGCATTCATTAAATCATACCCTAGGATCAAGTGAGACTCATCCCAAGGTGCAGGAAGGCTTCAAAATACACAAATAATTCAATGTGATAAATCATGCTGACAGAATGATAGACAAAATCACATGATCTCAATAGGTGTAGAAAAATGATTCTGAAAAAATTCAACAGTTTTTCATGATGGACGTCCTTCAAAAATTAGATGAAAAAAGGAACGCACTACAAGGCAATAAAGGTCATAGAGGATCTCCCAAATCAAACGTTTTATGCAGTGGATGACAAATGGAAAGCTCTTCCTTGAAGATCAGGAGCAGGGTGAGGTTGCCCACACTTCAGCAACTTCTATTCCATGGAGTGCTGGAGGTCCCAGCCAGAGGAATCAGTGAGGAAAAAGAAATCACAGGCATCCAAACCAGGAAGGAAGGAGGAAGATCTGCCACTGTTGGCAGGTGACAAGTTCACTTCACAGAAAATGCTACGACCTTCTCCAATTAAAACTGTTAGAACAAATAAGAAGTTCAGTCAAATCCACCTGTGAAAATCAGAAGTCTTTCTATACCCTCAATAATCAATTATCCAAAAAAATGAAGATTCCATTGATGATAGCATCAAAAGGAACAAAATACTTAGAAACAAATTCAGCCAAATGTCTTTTTAAAAAGCAAATTTACTTGTATGGTTACAATCATAAAATACTGATGAGAAAATTGAAGACATACATGGATAAAAAGATATAGTGTGCTTATAGATTAGAAGAATAAATACTGTTAAAATGTCTAGGCTACCCAAAGGAAGAAATTCAGTGACATTCCTGTCAATCTATCAATGGCAATTTTAATTCATATAGAGTGAAAATCCTTTAATTCATATGGGACCACAAAAGGTCATGCACAGTCATCTCCTATTAAGAGGTATTACAATTAAGAGGTGTTACAGTACCTATTTTCAAATACATTGTAAGATTCTAGTAATCCAGTCAGATACTGACAATGAGACTGACACAAAGAAGAGAATACAGAATACCATATAAATAAGGAACACAGGAAAGAGCTGTGAAGAGACATACTCATCCATGTGTGGTGCTGGGAAACATGGTTTACATGCAAAGCAATGAAACTGGACATGTATTTTAAACAGTGCATAATAGCGAAGTGAAAACAGATTGAAGACACAGAGGCAAATCCACATAAATCTGATTCTTGACAAAGGTGCAAAAGCATACATTGGACAAACCACATCCTCTTTAGCAAAATTTGCAGGGAAAACTGAACAGCCATATGTAGAAGAATGAAACTAGAACCCTATCTTTTACTCTGCACAAAGAGAAACTCAAAGTGGATCCAAGTCTTAGGAATTAGTCCAGAAACAGCAAAACTGCTAGAAGAGAAATAGGAGCAACAATCCAACATTCTGGCAGGAGCACTGACTTCCTTGATAAGACTCCTAAAGCCCAATGAATACAAGCAAGAATCAGTAAGTGTGACCGCAATAAAGAAGCTTCTGCACAGCAAAGAAAACAATTAAGAGTGTGAAGAGAGCCTACAGAATGGGAGAAAATGTTTGCCAGATGCTCTTCCAACAGGGCATTAATCACCACATTAAATAAGAACCCAAAAATAGAACACTAAAAAAACAAAACAACAACAACAAAAAACCTGATAACTCAGCAAATGGACAAAAGATCTAAAGGAACATTTCTCAAAAGAAGAAATTCAAATGACCACCAGGGATATTACAAAAAATCATTAGTAATTAGGGAGATAGAAATCAAGTCAGAATGGCAATTATCAAGAATACAAATAAGTATAATTGTTGAGGATGTGAGAGAAAAAGTATGTTCATACATTGTTTGTGAGTCTGCAAATGAGTACTACCACTTTGGAAAGCAGTGTGATGATTCCTCAAAATGGAACAACCATATAGCCCAGCTCTCCCACTTGTTGGTAGTCATGTAAAAATCTAAAGTCAGCGTATTATAATGACACATACATAGAAATGTTTTTTTCAATGTTTTTTAAGTTATCGGTGGACCTTTATTTATGTGAATGCGATGCTGAGAATCGAATCCAGTGCCTCACTCATGCTAGGCAAGCACTCTACCACTGAGCTACAACTCCAGTCCCATACCAATGTTTATAACAGCACAATAGCCAAGTTCTGTAACCAGCCTAGGTGCCCATGAATGAATAAAGAATGTGATATGTATGTATGTATGTATGTATATACACCTACATACATACAATGGAGTTCTACTCAGCCATAAAGAAAAATGAAATGATATCATTTGATGGTGAATGGATGCAAATGGAAAACATCATGCCAAGTGAAATCAGCCAGATTCAGAAAGTAAGGGTCAAATGTTTTCTCTCCTAAGTGGAAGTTAGGGAACAAAAATGGAATAAAAAATGGGGGAGCTTCCAAAAGCAGAAAGGAGAGGAGTAGACAGAGGAAAACAAGGGTGAGGAAGGAGGGCTGGAGTTGTGACTCAGTGGTAGAGCACTTGCCTAGCATGTGTGAGGCACTGGGTCTGATGCTTAGCACTGCATATAAATAAATAAAATAAAGGACAACAACATTTTTTTAAAAAAAGGGTGAGGATGGACAAGAGGTAAAGGGGAAGATCTAGGGAAAAAATTGACCAAATTATTCTATGTGCACCTGTGAATACATCACAATGCATTCCAATTTTCTATGTAAATATAATGAACCAATTTTAAAAAATGAGACTGAGAAGATGGTAGAAGGGAGCAAGACAATGATTCCTGATCTCACTGCACAGAAAGGAGGCTTTTCTGTGGGGAAAGTAGAATTGAGAGATGGGTGACCAATTAAGTGTTCTAAGAACTGATATTTCTAAGCCTGAGACCCGGAGAGATTTGAAGACTGGTTACCACAGTAGAAAATAAGCACAAATTTTGTTCCCTGATCCCAAACCCAAACCAGGGTGGGGGAAAGGAGAAGGGTCAACAGAAAGACAAAGAGAGAGGGAGCAGAAAATCTCTTAAACTCACCCACTAAAAACATTTGGAAAGGCAGGCAGAATTTAAGTGTGATGGGAACTCATGCCTTACAATGGACCTCTCTCATTCTTCCATATTGACAGCACCTGGGCCCAGTGTGGAGGCACTTCATGCTGTTTCCTTTTATGCCACAGGACTCAACAATGATCCACGAAGATAAGGTATTCAACTGGAAAATCATTTTAGAAGTCCTTTTTAAGGAAAAAAGACTTTATTCCTACCTGTGCTTTTGTTCTTTCCCTCTCCAATGGACTGGCTTCTCTAGAAAATGCCATATGAAATTCTGTCATCCAAAATCCAATTTGAAGAGCTGTATCCCTGACTCAGCAGTTACTTCGGGCTAAACATAACTCACTGTACAGAATCTGCCCACTTTGTATAGCTCAGGGTGCTTCAGGTTCTTAAAATGTTACCTTTCAACATGTACAAACAGGTGGCCCCTCAAATGAATACATTTTTGTTAATAAATGACTTAGTTCTTTGAATGAGACGCATTGGAACATCCGAGACTTCTAGAAGTCTGCAAATAACAACCCTACTCTGAACCAGGAGGAGCACTGGTTGGGAACCAAGGTGAGGAATTGCCCTCCAAGCAGGGAGCCACCCCTGCGGGCTGGGCATGACTTGGAGGACGATGATTTTCAGGAACAGGAGGCTCATTCCCGGGGCAAGTTCTGTTCTGCGGAGTTCCTGCCTGCGCCGAGTGAGAGCCCAAACTGGCTGTGAGGCCCAAATGCGCTGGTCAGCCAGAGGCGACGGCAGCGGAGCGAAGAAGGACCATGCAGAGGGACGATCTCTGCACTAGCAGAATGCCAGGGCCTTGCTGAGCGCCGCTGCCAAATGGGACGACAGCCGACCATGAGATCCCAGCCCAGCAGCCACCTGGACCCACCTGCAACTGAACATCTTTTGCATTTGGAACAAAACAAGCGGTGTGCCCATCTCAATCACCCTGGGAGTTTCTAGAATGACTAGTGGAGGCCACCGGAAACCTCCAACTGTCCCGGGAACCTCCCGGGGACACCCTGACTTGGGAAGGGGGAGAGACCACGCTCTCCTCAACACGGATTCAGATGAAGATACCCCTCTAGGGATAAGGGAAGGTAGCTCCAGATTGATGCCAGAGGCCTGGAGTCACCAGAAGCCTACTGTGAGGGACAGCGCAGCAGGAAGGATGGTTTCCCACAGTCCAAAGCGCTTTGCAACCCGTTAGTCTCCAAATTTCTACCCAGTTTGGTCAGTGTAGGGGAGCCATCCTGGCCCCAGCTAGGCCTGGCACATACCTACTGCTGGCTCCAGAGCAGAACCTTGACAGGCAGGGCCCTGCACATGCGCACTGAGCGGCCTTGGCCTGGAGACCGTCCTGAGGCCGCACGGCGTCTGCGCAAGCTCCAAGTTGTGCACGTGCTGCACGTGCACTGGTGTCTCCCCGCGTTGCTTGGCAACCACTAGTTGGCGGTTGACTAGGCACCAAACTGCTTCCGAGCTTCCCTTGTGCGGACGCTGTGGACTGTCTCCCTTTATTTTACTTCGGCGGCTGCTTTGGCTTCCGGAGGGGAAGCCAAAGACTGAGGGGCCTTGGCCCCTGTGCTCCTTCGCCATCCCGCACAGGGCCAGCGCGGGCTTTGTGCGGGAGAGGGCAGGGTAGCTTCAGCTCGCCCGAGTACCATTGCCCACGCAAGAATATGGGCAAGATCCACAAGGCGGCCGAGGCTGACAAGGTTGCAAAAGTCCAGCTGGTCCTCTTTCAAGGAAAATGTGGCGTGAATGACCTCGACTGGAAGAAAAGGTAACAGGCCCTGTGAGTCGAGGTCAAGGGGAGGGGCCAGGACTCAAGTGTGCCTTGGGGCTAGGCCCAGGCCAATGCCACCCAAATGTCTAGACAGCTACAGATTTCTCAGTTGTATCGTATTTCATTTTATGTAAGGCACCTTAATTGTTCCTTATGAAAGTTTTTTAAATGTTGCCGAGTATTGCTTTAACACCTCCCAAATGATAAGTGGCATTCCAGTGTTGAAGGTGTTAGAACACGAAGAGCATCTTAGACTCGCTGAAATAGATAATCTTTAAGATAGAGCTGACAAATTGATACCATTGGTTTGTTCTACTTAAATGTTTTGTTAAACAGCAATAACATAATAACTATAAATTCTAATGATTATTGGGCTGTTATTGAAGACTACAGCTCTTCTAAATGCTTAGCATAGGCACGTGTTAAAGTATCACAGTGGTGTCCTGTGAGTTACTACTATTTCTAAAGCCCATTTAAAAATATTTTTAGCTGTAAATGGACATGATATGTTTGTTTATTGTTTATGTGGTGCTGAGAATCAAACCCAGTGACTCACGCATACTAGACAAATGCTCTACCACTGAGCCACAACCCCAGCCCTTAAAGCCCTTTTTTTGACAGGAAAATTAGAGCCTTGAGAAAACATATCTGCTTTTTTTTTCATTTTTATTTATTTATTTTTTTGGTACTGGGGATTGAACCCAGGGGCACTCCACCACTGAGCCACATCCCCAGCCCTATTTTGTATTTTATTTAGAGACAGGGTCTCACTGAGCTGCTTAGGGCCTCACTAAGTTGCTGAGGCTGGCTTTGAACTTGCAATCCTCCTGCCTCAGCCTCCCAAATGTTAGGATTACAGGCGTGCGCCACCACGCCCGACAACATATCTGCTTTTAAGCAGCAGAACTTACTGTAAAATTCTGATGTAAGTTTAGCTAAATGGAAAGGCCACACTCTTTCTATTCAATTAGGCTTCTCTGGGCTTGAGCTGTAACTTACTGGTAGACCTCTTGCCTAGTTTGTGAGAGATACTGGGTTCCATCTCTAGCACTGTGAAAAGGAAAGTCAAGATACTACATTAATGCAGTCATACAATAAGAAAAGAAACCATTAATATAGTAAAGGTACTAAATATTGTATCTTTTTCAGAAGACATGAAATATTTGCTTTTAGGCATAGGAATTACGTGCTGTTTAATATTTACAAATGCATGAATAATCGGATATTTTGAGAGGGTGCTCTGAACTTTTCTAGCAAATCCTCTTGCCTTCGTAGGACTGCTCTACACGTGGCCTGTTCCTCTGGACATTCAGAAATTGTGACTCTGTTACTAGAGAGAAAGTGCAACATTGATGCATGTGACAGGAAAAACTGCACAGCTCTCATTAAGGTAGATATCAGCTTAGAAAAATGAATTTGTCTGATTTAAATATATCTAATTGATGAAAGTTTGAAATGCTTATTTTGAATAAGAAATCTCTTTCTTATTACAACACCAACAGGCTGTAAAATGCCAACAAGAAGATTGTGCAAGAATTCTTCTGGAACATGGTGCAGATCCAAATGTTGTGGATGCCAGAGGCCTCACTGCTCTGCACCACGCTGCCTATAGTAATAACATATCCATAGCAGCAAAGCTACTTTACCATAATGCTGATATGGAAGCCAAAAACAAGGTATAGATCCACCAAAGCTTTATTTTCAGAATATTTGTAATGCGTATTTTACTAGTTGCATATGTAAGTTCTGTTTTCCACTTTAGAAGTTCAAGAATTCTCTGCATGAAAATATATTAAAACAAATTTATTGTTGAAGATTTTGCTCTAAATATTGATGCTTTTAAGAAGAATTGAGGGGGGCATAGATTCCTTTCTGCATTCACAAAAATATTTGTGAAAAGTATAAATTGAACAAAGGTGAAAATGTTCCTTTTGTTCAACTCTTTTTTCCATCAAGGTTTTTCTCATTTAAAGTAAAACAACACAAGAAAGCATAGTTTGCCAAAATAGACCATCCAAAAAATGAGAAAAATGGAAAGCATTAATATCAAATGGAAATCTTGGTCTTGATAAGGTACCTAAAAATTTATCTCACAGAGATAAGGCATAAAGAAGGAGAAAGGAAGAGGGAAAGCAATCAGAAATACACCAGCCAATTTGGAAATTAGATAATTGAGGGAAAATGATGAGAGAAGCTTGGTTGTTTTTTTAAATATATATATTTCCATAAATATGGAAGTATCTTAAAGGAAAGTATCTAGAAAGGAAAAAGAAAAAGAAATGTGGAGGTGATTTATGATACACACAAGGAGATCAGTAGAGTAGAGGAAAGGGACCCAGGGGATACAGATGGGGAGGGAGGTGTGGAGAGAGGAGGAAATGATATTTGCCAAGTTATACTGATGTATTATGTGCATGTGCTAATATGTGACAACACATCTGAACACATTTTTATGTACAACTCTAATACACCAATAAAAATATGGAGGAAAACTATTTCCAGTTTATGCTGATAGATGTTCTTCAATAATTCTAATTTGAGAAAGAAAGTCGTTTAGTCCTAAACCTGTCTTAAGAGGACTCTAAGAAGCCAAATTGACTAGGTGGCAATTAAATGTAGAATAATAGGGAAGAACAAGTAATTCACTGACATCTTTATTTTCTGGAAGAAATAGTCACTTAGATAAGGATGCCAACCCTGCTCTCAAATCTATAATTTAGTCTTGCTCTGAGATGGGCGATAAGGAGCTTATATAATAAAATCAGGCTGCATTTTTAATTTACCTAGTCCTTGCACTGTCCCTGCAAAGGAAAATTACGTGGAGTTTTCAGGAGGTGACTGTCTCTTTCCTTCTTTTGGTCTCTTTCCCTCATTTGATAAAGGCAATTGACCATGTGTATGAGATGATCACGTGCATCTATGTTCTCAACTCCAGTTGTATGTTACAATGACCTGCAAAAACCATTGACCATTTACAAGTCTAGGCTCTCTCCTGAAGATTCTGCTTTGGTAAATCTAATAAAGCTTGCACCTGTATTTGGGAAGGGGCATCTCTGCACGGTGCACCACACTGCGTTCTTACGTGGAGCCGTGTGTGTTCTCCAGTTTGCTGTGAAACCCACCTAGTATTTCCTCGTGTCATCTACTTTTCTCTTACAAGTATTTTAGTTTACAACTCCTGTTCCTACTGTATTTCCATAAAGGTTTCAGATTTCCAAGAGAGCTTGTATTAATTTGTAAGAATATGGTTCATATTTTATAGTAATCTCTAAGAAATGGGATTGAATTTTTGAATGTGAAGTTGGTACATTTAAATGTTTTCTTTATATGTTTGATATATAATGAGGTTCCCTTTGGAATATCTATAAATCTTATTACATTAATTATGGGCATATTTCTTTGAGTTATGCACAGTGCAAATGTTATCTTTCTCCTCAGCATTGTTCCTTTAAAATTAGTGTTTTTCCTTCAACTATACTACAGAGCAATAGTAACAAAAACAACATGGTATTGGCACCAAAATAGACAGGTAGACCAATGGTACAGAATAGAGGACACAGAGACAAACCCACATAAATATAGGTATCTCATACTTGACAAAGGAGCCAAAAACATACAATGGAGAAAAGACAGCCTCTTCAACAAATGGTGCTGGGAAAACTGGAAATCCATATGCAGCAAAATGAAACTAAACCCATATCTCTCACCCTGTACAAAACTCAACTCAAAATGGATCAAGGACCTAGAAATTAAACCAGAGACCCTGCACCTAATAGAAGAGAAAATAGGTCCAAATCTTCATCACATTGGCCTAGGACCAGATTTCCTTAACATGACTCCCAAAGCGCAAGAAATAAAAGCACGAATAAATGATTGGGATAGAGTCAAACTAAAAAGCTTCTTCTCAGCAAAGGAAACAATCAGCAATGTGAAGAGAGAGCCTTCAGAGTGGGAGAAAATCTTTGCCACACACACTTCAGATAGAGCACTAATCTCCAGAATCTAAACAGTGCTCAAAAATCTTTACACCAAGAACACTAATAACCCAATCAACAAATGGGGCAAGGAAATGAACAGACACTTTACAGAGGAAGATCTACAAGCAATCAACAGCTTTATGAAAAAATGTTCAACATCCCTCGTCATAAGAGAAATGCAAATCAAAACCACCTTAAGATTTCATCTTACCCCAATTAGAATGTCTTTTATTAAGAATACAGGCAACAACAGGTGTTGGCAAGGATGTGGGGAAAAGGGTACACTCATACATTGCTGGTGGGAGTGCAAGTTGGTGCAGCCACTCTGGAAAGCAGTGTGGATGTTCCTTAGAAAACTTGGAATGGATCCACCATTTGACTCAGCTATCCCACTCCTTGGCTTATACCCAAAGGACTTAAAATCAGATTACTACAGTGATGCAGCCACATCAATGTTCATAGCTGCTCAATTTACAATAGCTAGATTGTGGAACCAACCTAGATGTCCTTCAATAGATGAATGGATAAAGAAACTGTGGTATATATACACAATGGAATATTAGCCATAAAGAAGAATAAAATTATGGCATTTGTAGGTAAATGGATGATGTTGGAGACTATTATGCTAAGTGAGATTAGCCAATCCCAAAAATCCAAAGGCCAAATGGTCTCTCTGATAAGTGAATGATGATGCATAATGTGGGGTGGAATGATAGCAAGAATGGAGAAAGGATAGCATAGAGGGAAGGGAGTGGTGGGGTTGAGGTGGGGGGGTAAGAATAATAATAGTATGTGTGACAGACATCATTGCCCTGTGTACATGTATGAATGCACAGATGGGGTGACTCTACTTTGTGTACAACCAGAAAAACAATTGCTGTACTCCATTTGTGTTCAATGAATCAAAAAATTAAATAAAAAAAGGAAGCACAATTCTCAACCTAGAAAAAAAATAAAAAATAAAATAAATAAAATAAAAAGGGCTGGGATATGACTCGGTGGTTATGTGCCCCTGAATTCAATCCCTGGTACTAAAAAGGAAAAAAAAAAAGACCATAAAACTGAAAGAGGAAGCAACACACCAGCTGACAGCTGAGATCACAGTGTTAAAGTTTAAATTGGAGAGCGAAAGACACAACGAGGAAACATTGGACCATACAATTCTAGACATTGGACCATACAATTCTAGACTGGCTACTGCTTCACATGGTTGTGATCAAACACGGACATGAAAAAGAGACCTTGGTCATGCTCCCCAGAGAGGAAGAGATGAGCATTCTCATCTACAGGATGAGAGGAATGCATATATACCTAACCCAGAAAATGACAGGAAGTTTCTTTCCCACAAAAATCTGAAAGGAAATTCAGTGGCCTAGAAAATAAGTTATATCATGTGAGAGATGATGTTGGAAAAAATGTGCAGGTTTTAGAACATTTACAAAGAGATGTAAGACACGTACCATGCCAAATAAAGGAAACTGAGCGTGTGCATCAAGGTGAACAAAGGAAAGCCGGTAAACCTGTTGGAAAGAAGGCATATGCAGGGGAGAGGTCTGCTCAACTACAAAGTGAAATACACTTGTTGAGCAGGTGAATGATGCTGGCTAGAAAGATGAGAAATAATACTTGATATGTCTTTCTGTTGTTCCATTTTAAGACCAGGGTGAATCAGATAAACAGACATGCCAGTAGCTAGATTCAATTAACTGGTTACTTTGACAGTTCATTCCAGGTTTCCATGACGACCTGAAGTGTAAATGCTGTGGTTTGTGATACTTCTTCTTTAGCAGGTTTCCATGTTTCTAGTTGATGCTTTTATTTTTATGCATGTCAGTTTCACTTAAATCTAACAAATATTTGTCTCAGATTATCTGCATGACCTCTCAACACTTTAAAGGCATCAACTATTCATTAAATTTTAACTTGGGACAAATGTGAATTTCCCAGACTAAATCATAGTTGATTTGATCTTCCCACTGTTATTTCTATTTTCTTAAATATTTTCATAAATAACTTGTTTGTACATTTCATTTCAAGACTTAATTGCTCTCATATAATCATATGATTTAGACCAGTTCAAAAAATAATTCTGACTGTTTTTATTAATTTGGCATTAAATTTCCATGTTCACAGTTAATGACATGTGGCAGGATTCATGTAAAGCAGGGAAAATGAGTAGAGTAGGGGAGAGAGTTGCAAGGGCCAAAGTCAAGGAGAGAGTTGAGGCCAAGTTACCTAGCACCACACTGCCATTCTGAGGTAGGAATCTACTGGAAGAATTCAAACAGAGGCTTAGATGTGTGAGGCACTCTGGAGTTCATCTGAGCCTGCAATAAAACATAGTGGAAATGTTCCTCTGCATAGATCCAGCCTTCCAACAGGCATACCCATTCTTGTTTTGTTTTGTTTTGCTCTGCAATACTGGGGACTGAATGAAGGGATATCCTACCACTGAACTATATCGCCAGCCCTCTTTATGTATTTATTTTGTGACACTGTCTTCCTAAATTACAAGTCTGGTCTCTAATTTGTGATCCTCCTGCCTCAGCCTCCAGAGTAACTGGGATTTCAGGATTGTGTCAGCACCTATAGTCCAATTTCTTCTTGAAAATTCAGTAGCTTGTTAAGATTTAAAACTTTATCAGGAAACAGTGGATAGAGGTCTGAGTCTATTGTTTATGAAAAAATAATAATTAGGAAGATAAGTGTCTGAACTGAATTCAGTAATAAATATGAGTCCATTCACTTGAGGAAATAATGAATTGAGGCATGTGGTGATATTTTTCAAAGTACATATAAGAGTTAAATGTTATAAACATAATTTAGTCATAAGAAGACAACCATGAGTTTCATTCTGTCAACTTTTTCTTATAATGTCCATTCTTGCCCTGAGAAAATTTGAGGTCATTTCTCACATCAATTGAGGAACTTTTTTCTGCTAAACAGTAATTTTGAATGTTATCTCTATTGCGTTGGTGAGGCAAGGCAGATTCAATCAGATGGGCAGATGGGTGGTTTCTGAAATTTTCTTATTTCTTACATTTGGATTTTTTGTTCTTTTTAGTTACACGTTACCATACAGTATAATCTGACTGATTTATACTCACATGGAGTACATCTTCTTCTAATTAAGATCCCAGTCTTGTGGTTGTACATTATGTAGAGTTTCGCTGTGTTGTATTCATATATGTATATAAAAATTTGTGTCAGAATCTTTTCATCATATTTCCTATTCCTATCCCCCTTCCCTTCATTCCCCTTTGTCTAATCTACTAAACTCCCATTCTTCCCTTCCCCCACTTGTTGTGTGTTACCATCCATGTATCAGAACATTTGACCTTTGTTTTGTGGGGAACTGGCTTGTTTTGCCTAGCCTAATAGTCTCTGGATCCATCTATTTTCTGGCAAATGTCATGAAGTCTGTCTTTTTTATAGCTGAGTACTCTTCCATTGTATATATGTACATTTTCTGTATTCATTCATCTGTTGCAAGGCACCTATGTTGATTCTATAGCTTAGCTCACCTTTGTAAATGAATACAGGATGGATGTATGTTTCTTTTTTTGATTTTGATTCATTTATACAAATGGAGTATAATTATCGTTTTTCTCGTACACAAAGTAGAATCTTACCATTTGAGTATTCATACATGTACATAAGGTAATGATGTTTGTCTCATTCTCTTTTCTTCCCCACCCCTCCCCACCTCTCATTTCAGTCTACACAATCCATCCTTCTTCCATTTTTCCCTCACCTCCCTCCACCCCCATTATGTATCATCAACCACTTATCAGAGAAATCATTCGGTCTTTGCTTTTGGGGGGATTGGCTTATTTCACTTAGCATGATATTCTCCAGTTCCATCCATTTACCTGCAAATGTCATAATTTTATTATTCTTTATGGCTGAATAATATTCCATTGGGTATATATACCACAGTTTCTTTATCCATTCATCTATTGAAGGGCATTTAGGTTGGTTCCACAATCTAGCTATTGTGAATTGAGCTGCTATAAACGTTGATGTGGCTGCATCACTGTAGTATGCTGTTTTTAAGTCGTTTGGGTACAGGCCAAAGAGAGAGATAGCTGGATCAAATGGTGGTTCCATTCTGAGTTTTCTAAGGAATCTCCATACTGCTTTCCAGAGTGGCTGTACCAATTTGCAACTCCACCAGGAATGCATGAGTGTACCTTTTTCCCCACATCCTCACCACACCTATTGTTGCTTGTATTCTTGATAACAGATTCTAATTGGGGTGAGATGACATCTTAGGGTAGTTTTGATTTGCATTTCCCTTATTACTAGAGATGTTGAACATTTTTTCATGTATCTGTTGATCACTTGTAGATCCTCTTCTGTGAAGTGTCTGCTTATTTCCTTAGCCCATTTATTGATTGGGCTATTTGTATCCTTGGTGTAAAGTTTTTTGAGTTCTTTATAAATTCTGGAGATTAGTGCTGTATCTGAAGTGTGTGTGGCAAAGATTTTCTCCCACTCTGTAGGCTCTCTCTTCACAATGTTGATTGCTTCCTTTGCTGAGAAAAAACTTTTTAGTTTGAATCTATCCCAGTTGTTGATTCCTGCTTTTATTTCTTGTGCTTTGGGAGTCATGTTAAGGAAGTCTGGTCCTAAGCTGATATGATGAAGATTTGGACCTACTTTTTCTTCTATTAGATGCAGGGTCTCTGGTCTAATTCCTAGGCCCTTGATCCATTTTGAGTTGAGTTTCGTATAGGGTGAGAGATAATGGGTTTAGTTTCATTTTGCAGCATATGGATTTCCAGTTTTCCCAGCACCAGTTGTTGAAGAGGCTATCTTTTCTCCATTGTATGTTTTTGGGGCCTTTGTCTAGTATGAGAAAACTGTATTTATGTGGGTTTGTCTCTGTGTCCTCTATTCTGTACCATTGGTCTACCTGCCTATTTTGATGCCAATACCATACTGAGAGAAAACTCAAATTACTAAAATTCATGATGAAAAAGGAATTATCATGACATATTTTACTGAAATACAAAACATAATTAGAAAGTATTCTGAAAATCTGTACTCCAACAAAGTAGAAAATCTCAAAGACATCGACAGGTTTCTAGAGATATATGATCCACCCAAACTGAATCTGAAGGATATACACAATTTAAATAGATCAGTTTCAAGCAACAAAATAGAAGTCATCATCAAAAGTCTACCACCACGAAAAGTCCAGGACCAGCTGGATTCTCAACTGAGTTCTACAAGACCTTCAAAGAAGAACTCATTCCAATACTCCTCAAAGTATTCCATGAGATAGAAGAGGAGGGAACCCTTCCAGACTCATTCTATAAAGCAAATATCACCCTGATACCAAAACCAGACAAAGACACATTGAGGAAAGAAAATTTCAGACCAATATCCCTAATGAACATAGACGCAAAAATTTTTAACAAAATTTTAGCAAATCACATACAAACACATACTAAAAAGATAGTGCACCATGATCAAATGGGTTTCATCCTAGGGATGCAAGGTTGGTTCAATATCCAGAAATCTATAAATGTAATTCACCAAATGATTATTTCAATAGAGGCAGAAAAAGCATTTGATAAAATATAACACTGCTTCATGCTCAAAACACTAGAAAAAAAAAGGGATAGTAGGAACATACCTCAACATTGTAAAGGCTATGCTAAGCCCATGACCAACATCATTCTAAATGGAGAAAAACAAAGCATTCCCTCTGAAAACTGGAACAATATCATCCTTGAAATTCTAGCCAGAGCAATTAGACAGACTAAAGTAATTAAAGGGATATGAATAGGAGAGGAAGAGCTAAAACTATCACTATTTGCAGAAGATATGATTACATATTTAGAGGAGCCAACAAATTCCACTAGAAAACTTCTAGAACTCAAATGAATTCAGTAATGTAGCAGAATATAAAATCAAAACTCATAAATCTAAGGCATTCTTATTCATAAGTGATGAATCCTCTAAAAGAAATTAGGAAAACTACCCCATTCACAATAGCCTCAAAACAGATAAAATACCTGGGAATCAATCTTAACAAAAGAGGTGAAAGACCTCTACAATGATAACTACAAAACACTAATGAAAGAAATTGAAGAAAACCTTAGAAGGTGGAAAGATCTCCCATGTTTTTGAATGGGCGGAATTAATATTGTTAAAATGGCCATACTACCAAAAGCACTATACAATTTCAATGTGATTCCAATTAAAATCCCTATGACATTCCTCATAGAAGGAGAGAAAGAAATTATGAAATTCATTTGTAAGAGACCCAGAATAGCTAAAGCAATCCTTAACAGGAAGAGCAAAGCAGGTGGTATCACAATACCAGACCTTCAACTATACTACTACTAGAGCATGTATGTTTCTTTTATGGATTTCAAGAAGAGTTTTACAGAAAGGCCATATACTTTTCCACAAAATTCAAGTGTTTTAGATTGATTTTAGAACAACAGGAGAAGTTAGTGATTTCCTTCACTTTCATTTGGATATATTAGAAAAGCATGAGAGTATTCAGATTATTTGCAGTATTTATATCCAGAAAAGAGAATTAATAAAACTTTCTGTCACTGGATGTTTAAAAAAGCAACTTTATCGAGGTATGATGGGTATACCCTGAGTTATCATTTAAAGTATAAAATTCAGCATCTCGTTATATCCACAGTGTTGTGTAACCATCACCACTGTCAATTGTAGGACCTTTTTCTTCCTTGATAAGGACCCCAAATTCCTTAGCTTTTTCTAAACCCAGTCCCTCCATCATCCCCAGTCCTTGGAAAGTACCAATCTATTTTTTAAATCTCTGATTTCCCAATTCTAGATATTTTTTTTTAAATAAAAGGAAACTTCTCAGCTGGGTGAAGAAAGAATTCTTTCACTCATCATAATGTTTTTAGGGTTTAGGTATATTTTAACCAAATGTCAGTACTTAATTGTTTTCTGCTGATGAGTAGTATTCTATTTTGTGGTTATACCATTCCTTAATTCTTGAGCAGAAGGATCTTAGATTGCTTCCAGCTTTGGGCCCTTATTCCTAATGCTACTGTGAGCTTTCATTGACATGTTGCTGTGTGGACATGTTTCTATGTCCTTGCCATTGGATTTTATCCTCTGCATTAATGGGGCTGATTTCACTATTTCTATGACTTTCCTCATGACATCCTTCCTCTCTGATTTATTCATATGGCCTCATTTATACCCAACTGATTCACAATTTCCAATGTTTTCATGAACCTTTGACCGATATCGTGCTCATTGACCTTACTATTTTCAACACTTTTCTGTACAGAGCAATTTAGCCTGAATTTCACATTGCTTTTATTTTTATTTTTGTATAGGAGATTCTCTTGTCTAAGTACACACTTAGCTATAGAGGAATGATATCTGATTGCATGTGTACCACCAATCTTTGAATAAATTGAACATATTTTTGCCTCACAGTTGAAAGGATAAAATTATCATCTTAATACTACAACAATATTTCTTTTTTGAGGCACTGACATCATAAGGATTTCATTCTACATATATTTTAAGCAATTAAATAGAAAGTGAAAAGTGCTTAGTTTAATAATGGAGAATTGTCCTACTAATGCTGATATCTTTCCCACTAAGGAGAAAACATCAGGGCTGGGGATATAGCTCAGTTGGTCGAGTGCTTGCACAAGGCCCTGGGTTCAATCCCCAGCACCACACACCCACACACAGACACACACACACACACACACACACAAAAGTTAGGAAAAAAGATCCAGATTTGCTTTCCTTTATTATACAGCCAGTACATGACCAGCTAAAAAACTCTGGCTATAGTTTTTCTAATATGGCATACACCAAACTTTGATCTAGTCATCAGAGTGCTTGCTGAAGCAATTCAACACAAACAGTTGCCAGCAAAGAATTGATTTGGGCATGGTGTGGTGGTAAAGACCTATAATAACAGCTACTCTGAAGGCTGAGGCAATAACATTGCAAGTTATAGGCCAGCCTGGTCGACTTAGTAAGATCCTATCCCTAAATAAAATATAGAAAAGGGCTGGGGATGTTCCTCTAAGACACAGCAGTTGCCTAGCATGTGTGAGCAACTGGGTTTAATCCCGTATACTGTAAAATAGAAAAATAATTGATTGAGGAATGTTGGCTTAGCACTAATCAATATTTTCAGGTCAGTTGGTTTAACCTCCTTGTGACGGCTGTGTCAGTTACATGCTCCTTACTTCAGGAGGTGCTATTTGCATTGAATAGTACGTGATCATTGGGCGCTGAGCATACTGAGCAAAAATAAGCTAGAAATTATTATAAGTGGAAAAAAGTACTATCGGCTAATGGAATTGGTGAAAGTTTTATGAAGTACTGAAATACACTAGGCCTCAGCTCCCCACTTACTATCACTGTCAATGGCATGAAGAATGGTTCCTGGCAAATTGCATGGGAACTTCTATTAGCACGTCACCTGCCTAAAACGCCAAATTTTATTAGAATATATACATTAATAATGTTAAAAGCAAATAGCAAATATGTGTAACTCACTATGTGCAAGTGCTCTTCTAAGTACGTTTTTATAGTCCCTAATCCAATCTTCCTAAGTCTAGCGAGGTAAGAACTATTATTATTGCCACTTCACGGGTTAAGAATCTGAGAGCCAGAAAGTGATTTTGTTCAGAATCACACAGCCAGTAACTGGCACGCTGGGATTCAGTGGAGTGGAGGTTTCCATGTTCCCTGGTGTCTCTTCAAATACTACTACTCAAAGGATTGTATAAAACATTGAGTTGTCACCTCAAGCATTATGTTAATCTTTATTATTGGCACAACTTTGATCCCATGTGTATATGAATTTTTCAAATTATAGTTAGGTGGTCATCAGAATATGAATATATATGTATGTATGTATACATATACACACAAGTGTACAAGAATATGTACATTAGTATATATATATAATACATAATACACTTTAAATGCATATATGTGTGTTTATCTTAAGGGGATTTCCTCTGTTTTTCCCATTTTCCCAATATTATCATTTGAGTGTCTGTTAAGACAATTTTAAATATAAGAAAACTGTGTTTCAGTATTAGAGCAGAGGTCAGTCAAATTTTTGTAAAGAACCAGATAGTATTACTTTAGGCTTTGTGAGCACTAAGTTCACTGTTGCAACAATTCAGTGAACCCTGCAGTTACAGCATGAAAGTACCC
>JAJEJO010004295.1:127932-161187 GCA_020662805.1 Glaucomys volans | reverse complement strand
GGGAGCAGAAAGCATTTCCGGTGGATCCGAAAACGTGGAGGAGGGGACAGGAAAATGCGAAGTTTTGGAATTATCCCGAGCCAGAAGGACTTGGGAGGTAGAACAGGTAGAAAAGAGAGTAGGGCGAGAGCGCAAAATCCAAAAGCTTTTCAAATATAAAATTTCTTGCCATTTATCTGCTTGGCGGCAATGGTTTTCCAGGTCGGTAAGAATTTGGAAATCGAGCGTGCCTTCCGTCGGCCATTTTGAAGCACTGTCTAGAACGTACCGCGGCCAAACAGTCGTGGAATAAAAAATCAACCGTTTGCGGCGTAGGTCTCTGGCAAGTCCCAATTCTTTAAAATTACGACAAATACAGCCCAGGGGGGTTTTAGGATCCAGGGTAGTCCCAGTATTTCCCATGGCCTTTCAGACTGTTCCCTGGGGTGAACCGGAGTGGAAGAAAGGCGTCCCTCTTTTCCGCTCGTGAACACCAAGGTACGGTTAGACAGGCCAGGAGATAAAACGTCTTTTATCCCCTGGGGGTCTAAAAACGGAATAAACGGGGGCTCAGAGGGGTGAGACGTCTCTCATGACCTACCGAAGCCCAAAACGGAACGGGCAGGGCGTCTGTGGCGCGCGCTACGGACAGAGTCCCTGAGGTGCGGGGAATGCTGAAATGGTCACGGGAAAAGGGAAAAAAAAGGAAAGGGACTTACCCTACTTCTCTTGGGCTGGATTAAGAGGAATGGAGCAGCACAGCAATCTCTGCCGGAATCTCTGGTCCTTCTGGAGAAGGGGATGGACCCGACCCCGAGTGGGGGGAAGGTCCCCGGACACTCGGTCCCGGGTTTCGGCACCAAATGTAAACTCGATGGAGTAGGTTCAAACCAAATTACGAGCTCACCGCCATGGAAATATGAATAAGGCCAGTAAATGGCTAAACCAGAGCCAGATGGAAGTGATAGGCTTTATTAGAGATTGCGCTCCCGGGCGAGATCCCAGCCCTCCGGGGTGAAAGCGGGGGGTGGGAGAGCCAGAAGAAGTCACAAAATGGCTTTGGCTGCTCAGGGTTTTTATACAGGGGGAAGGGACTGGGGGGTTCTGCCCAGGAAAGGTGGGTCAAGGTGGACGTCAGGGTCAGCAGGTATCCTCCTGATTGGTCACCTCTGGCGCGCCACCTGGCCCTTTGTGCTCGCAGTGGGACCCGACACCCTGGGGTTTATATTTTTTTCCCTGGTGAATAGAGTCTCCCTGCTTAGTGGTGCCCTGTTCCCAGCCGTTTCCCTCCAAGGTGGGTATTCTTCCACCATGATGTTTGACTGCACGTTTAGACCCAAATGATGGAGCTGGCCAGCTCTGGACTGAGATCTCTGTGAAAGTCAGAATACAGTTTTCCTCCTTAAAATTGTTCTTGTCAGGTCTCTTGGTTACAGGAGCAGAAAAACAAACAAAAACACCTGACTAAAACACATGTGTATTATTTTCATGATATTTTTGAAAATTGAAACGTAACAAGTTACAACATCACTCCTTTCTTAGGGTTGGACTTCAAGATTCCTCCATCATCTCAAACACAATCCCCACCTAGAAAACATTCTAAAGTTTACACAGGAAGGAAAAGCGTCTTCTGCAAAGTATATTTTATTTCACAAGGAGCTAATAGACTTTTGATTTGGCATTGAGCATAAAATGAAAACTAGTGATTTATTAAGCCTTTTACTTCTTTTGATAACATTCAGTTTCTCCTAAGTTGTTGCTTTAAACACTTTGAAAGCCTTTGGCCGCACTGTTATCTAACACACTAGGACAGAGATTAGTGCCATCAAGACATTTCTCATTTTTTCTTCAATATTCTGTGCTAGAAAATGTTAAGCCATTCAACCAAGGGTAACAATTCTGAATTTCTATTAATAGAAATAAGAAATATTTGTAATTTCATAGAAAAGTAAGAATTAAGAGAAAGAGACTTTAATAAAACTCATTTAGTATTTTCAGCATTTCACTTATGAGCTAAATCACCCCCAACTTCCCACCAGCAGCACAAATCTGGAACTTTGAGTACTCTACACATTTAAGAAAGCCTCTGGGTACTCCTGACAAGAGCGGCCTGCTCCCCCTGCCTGCCCATGTTCTCCCTCGGTCCTTCATCCCCCTGAGCTTTCTTTTCTTTCTTACTTGCTCTTTCCCAAAAGTAGTTTCTCTCAGCTCACTTCTGCTGCAGTGTTTCTAGAGTCAGAGAAAACGGAAAAGAATTCATGCAGGGAGGTGGAGCAGGAGCATCCACTTATACTAGGTGATCTTTATGAGAAAAAAATAACATTGAAATTTGTCTCTCTGTATTGGAGAGTTGAGATTTATTAAGCATGGGGGTGGGGACGTAGCCTAGAGGCAGAGTGTGTCTAGCAAACAAGAGGCCCTGGATTCAGTATCCAGCAGGAAACAACGTGTCAGAGAAGAAAAAGGCAGAAATTTTTCTTCTGTACAAAAGTAAGAAATGTTTTAATAATGTATCTCATTTTTATCTATGCAGAATTTTTGAATTGTGAATGTATTTGGGGATGGGGTGTAAAAACATTATGAAATCTACCACTTAGAGTCAATAAATATATAGAAGACCTTTTGGGAGAAAAGATGATAACATTCCTTTTGTACTTCCTTCTTTCAAGTATCCTAAAATGTAAAGTTTATGGATAGTAATACAAGATTTTTTCAAAAAAGTCTTCTCTCATCATCTGGTAACGAGCTCTTCTACAAGACTTGTCTGTAATATTATTCTCAGAGAAATGAAATGAGATATTCAGAATATTGTGATAATTTCAGTCAAAGAAATTTGTCTTCATACCTAAAACGTGTAAAGGCATTAGGTGTCACATTATCACTATCACCACAGAGGACGTATTAAACTGAGTACACCCTGCCAAGACCCGGTTTGGGGTATTAGTAAGAGGATAGGTTTATGCAAGACCTTTAAGTAAGAAAACTCTAGATGGGGATACTTGCAAAGAGTTTGATATTTCATAATTAAAGAGATAATTATAATTAATAAAGCACGTTGGGTCATCATCCAGACAACATAATATTTTACATTTTTGCCAGAAGTAATTCTGGCAGATTACATCACATACATATCCTAGATGCTATGCTAAAAAATGAATAACATAGAACATATGTTCAATTCTTAATTTTTAAAACTAGAGAATGGAAATTTTATTTCAAGGAAAATCTATTGAAGTGAAAAAATGACCTAACTTTTATAAGTGGCAGAATTTTCTGAGATTCACAAAGTAACACATTCAGTATAAATTATGAATAGAATGATTGAACCTTTGTATAATGAAAGTTAAACATCACTCTTCTAAAATGTAATAGACTGATATTAATTATACTGCTTCACAGATTGATCCAAACCACACTTTACATGTGTTCTCTATTCTCTAAACAAAATAAGTAAGAATTTTATATTATTTACAAAATTATTTGATAAGCAATCCCTAATTTAGCTGTGATGATTACAAGTCTCATTTGAAGTCTAAATATTTAAAGTGATATACCATTCTCATGATAATGTTTCTCATTTAACTTAAACATCATAAATAATATTTGACCTATTTCAGTTTCAGCAGAGGTTGCACAATGTGGACACAGAAATCAATGAAGGTATGTATGTTGCCCAAATTTGTGAATCAAATGTAGACTAACTGATTTTTCAAATAAGCAATAGGTAGTCTCTGTACATCAAAAGAAGGATGTAGAAGCACCCCTCGTGAAGAATATACTTATTCCTCATTTATTCATGTTTCCTATCTTTTAAAAATCTCAAAAAACGTGTGCTTCTCTTTTCTTGGGTCATCACTTTCTTCACTTCTGCCATCTCGGAATCTGTCAGGCTGCATGCTGAAACTGTTCCGGAAAAACAAAGGTTTCACCAGCTTCTCAGATTGGTGGCCCAAAAGCCCAGCCTCATCTGTGCTACTTAGACAACCATTTATCATTCATGACCTGTCATTGACAAATGCCACTTTAAATCTACTGTCACTGACATCGTATTGAGAATGGTTTACCATGGGCCATCAGGAAAAGGTCCAAATTCTACCACATGGAATGACAAAAAGCACATATCAATTTGATTCTTGACAGGTTATTCCACTTCGTTTTTCTCTTATCCTATTCTGTCTCTTTGTTGTTCTCTTCTAGTCAAACCGGATTACTTACACTTCCCCATGTTTTCTCCCTCACCTCTGTCACTTTGCATTGTACGTCTTCTCTCTTTCTAGTGTACTTTCTCCTTATCCTTCAGGTATTATCATATCACCTTCCCCAGAAAAACTGCAATATTTACATAAACCTGGGATGAAGTCCCTTCCCTGTGTTCCTACAATTCCATGTTTTATCCCTGTCACAGTATCTCTGACTCTCTCCATATATTGCCTGTCCATCTGTTGGTGGGGAGGATTACATCACACAATTGTTTAAGGGTGGACGGTATCACCTTCCTATTTTCATTCCAGTGCTCATCATAGTACCTCAGCATATGCTTGTTGGATGAATAATCAATGGGAAAACCAGAAGTTCTAATACTTACTCCAATGAAAATTAATTCAATGTGCAACTCTAATTAAGTGATGTTTAGTCAAAAATTGGTATTATAAGCATGTGTATTTTTAAATTTATTAACACTGATAAAATGTTCAACTTCCTGATTTGTGTTTAAGCAATTATGAAATCTTTCAGTTAAAAAATGTAATATTTTCATTTTTGTTTTCCTTCTAGCTTTTGCCAATTTACACTATGGAACTTTTTGAACTTCAACACCATCAACTATTAAGTGAAGGAGAAAACTGCATCAGAAGAATCTATTAAAAAAGGAGAGACATTAAATTTATGCGCATATATATATATATGTGTGTGTAGGAACTGCAATAGAACATTGCATTAATAGGCCCATATATTTATAATTATATTTCAGTGTTGCATTTTAATATTTTATTCATAAGTCCATATATTTGTTATATATTTCATAATTTACAGTTGTATTTTAATATATTTTCACATTTTATTAAGAAGTTCATATATTTACTACATTTTAATATTTTATTTATAAGTACATATATTATATTTTATATATTTTAATTGCTTCCCCTTGACTGTGGGACATGAAAACTTTCTTGGAAGAAAATATTTTTGTAACAAATGTGTCTAATGACAATTCATAATATATTTTTGCTGTAAATTATGATTTTATTTTTAGATTGCTGTACAATATTCTATTGTATATTCATACCATATTTATCAATCTATTCATCCATTGATGGACATCTTGATTAGTTTTCTATGTGGGCTAATTTGAAAAATGATGTGATTTTTAAAAAATCAGGCAAAAATCCTGCAGCTCAGATGTAAACTAAGTGAAGGGAAGAACAGAATACAATGCACCAACATCAGAATCAATGGAACACAGGAAAGGTTCAGTTGCTTCAAAGAATAGCCTCAAGGACAGGCAAAAGTAGTGAGAACATGGAAAACCTTGAGGATCTAGCATCTCTTTCCAGGTTTGAAACATTTCCTGTTATTATTCACTTGAGTAAAATTTCTGTTCCCTTGTTATAATCGAGACATCTGCTGACATCGATGGCAGGAAGATTGGTCTTT
Source organism: Glaucomys volans (assembly GCA_020662805.1). Taxonomy (NCBI): domain Eukaryota; kingdom Metazoa; phylum Chordata; class Mammalia; order Rodentia; family Sciuridae; genus Glaucomys; species Glaucomys volans. Next base: position 155,556 of record JAJEJO010004295.1, on the reverse strand, counting down.
GGATAGTGACTCATAAATCCTCGAAGTTTTCTTCATTGTCATTATTTTTTCCCATTTGCATGTTTTCAGTAGCTTCAAAAAATAGCCAAGACATGCTATTTGAAATACACAAATCGGCCAAAATTATGAGAATGAAAACAACTTAGGGGATCTATAAGACACCATCAAAGACCAATTCCCCTGTCATTGGTGTCAAAGGAGGACTCAATTATCACAAAGGGACAGAAATTTTATTCAAATGAATGATAACAGAAAATGTTCCAAACCTGGAGAATGGTGCTAATATGCAGACAGAGGAAGTTCAAAGTGAAGCGATCAGGTTCAACCAATATAAGATTATAATTGTCGTGCTCGCTTCGGCAGCACATATACTAAAATTGGAACGATACAGAGAAGATTAGCATGGCCCCTGCGCAAGGATGACACGCAAATTCGTGAAGCGTTCCATATTTTTAAATTCATATGGAGGAATAAGAGACCCAGAATTGCTAAAGCAATCCTTAGCAGGAAGAGCGAAGCAGGGGGTTTCACAATACCAGACCTCCAACTATACTACAGAGCAATAGTAACAAAAACAGCATGGTATTGGTACCAAAATAGGCAGGTAGATCAATGGTACAGAATAGAGGACACAGAGACAAACCCAAATAAGTACAGGTATCTCATACTTGACAAAGGAGGCAAAAACATGCAATGGAGAAAAGACAGCTTCTTCAACAAATGGTGCTGGGAAAACTGGAAATCCATATGCAGCAAAATGAAACTAAACCCATATCTCTCACCCTGTACAAAACTCAACTCAAAGTGGATCAAGGACCTAGAAATCAGACCAGAGACTCTGCACCTAATAGAAGAGAAAATAGGCCCAAATCTTCATCATGTTGGCCTAGGACCAGATTTCCTTAACATGACTCCCAAAGCGCAAGAAATAAAAGCACGAATCAATGATTGGGATAGAGTGAAACTAAAAAGCTTCTTCTCAGCAAAGGAAACAATCAGCAATGTGAAGAGAGAGCCTTCAGAGTGGGAGAAAATCTTTGCCACACACACTTCGGACAGAGCACTAATCTCCAGAATCTACCAAGTACTCAAAAATCTTTACACCACGAACACCAATAACCCAATCAATAAATGGGCCAAGGAAATGAACAGACACTTTACAGAGGAAGATCTACAAGCAATCAACAGATTTATGAAAAAATGTTCAACATCACTCGTTATAAGAGAAATGCAAATCAAAACCACCTTAAGATTTCATCTTACCCCAATTAGAATGTCTTTTATCAAGAACACAGGCAACAACAGGTGTTGGCGAGGATGTGGGGAAAAGGGTACACTCATACATTGCTGGTGGGAGTGCAAGTTGGTGCAGCCACTCTGGAAAGCAGTGTGGAGATTCCTTAGAAAACTTGGAATGGATCCACCATTTGACCCTGCTATCCCACTCCTTGGCTTATACCCAAAGGACTTAAAATCAGATTGCCTCAGTGATGCAGCCACATCAATGTTCATAGCTGCTCAATTCACAATAGCTAGATTATGGAATCAACCTAGATGCCCTTCAGTAGATGAATGGATAAAGAAACTGTGGTATATATACACAATGGAATATTACTCAGCCATAAAGAAGAATAAAATTATGGTATTTGTAGGTAAATGGATGATGTTGGAAACTCTTATGCTAAGTGAGATCAGCCAATCCCAAAAATCCAAAAGCCGAATGGTCTCTCTGATATATGAATGATGATGCATAATGTGGGGGGGAAAGATGGCAAGAATAGAGGAAAGATAGCTAGCATAGAGGGAAGGGAGGGGTGGGGGTGGGTGGGGGGTAAAATTAATAACAGAATGTGTGACAGATACCATTGCCCTGTGTACATGCATGAATGCACAGATGGTGTGACTCTACTTTGTGTACAACCAGTGAAACAATAGCTGTACTCCATTTGTGTTCAATGAATCAATAAGTAAATAAAAAAAAAAAAAGAAAAGGCACACATCTATACATTCATATTAAAATTTTGTGACTTCAAATATAAGAAGTAAATCATATAAACTTCCAGGAGGAAACTAGTGACTACTAATAAAGTAAAAGATTTCTGATGTCAAAAAAAAAAAAAGATAATTGTCAAATCCCAAAGGTCAAGGACAAAGAGGATCATCCCAGCAACAATAGAAGTAAATAACATATAAAGGAGTTCAATACACCCATCCTAAGACTTAGTAGCAGAAAAATCCACAGGCAGGAGAAAGTGGGATCATATATTGAAAGTGCTAAAGGGGGAGAAAAAACATCACCCAGAATACACAAAGCCATCCTCCAGAAACAAAGGAGAGATGAGGACATTGCAGATGAACAAAGGTGACAGGCTCATTAAACTCAGACCTACATTATGAGACAAACTAAAAGAGATGCCACATGTAAAATGAAAATCTCTAAAGGTACCAAACCTACAATTATGAGTAAATGTCCAGAATATTGAGAAAACTTTAACACAGTAATCAGGTCTGTAAAATACTAATTCTTAAAGGAAAATCAAAGACAAAACAAAAATAATAAGAGCTACAATAATTCTTCAAGGGAAAAAAAAGAAAAATGTCCATTATGATGTTGGAAATGCAAAATAATATTTTTAACTGTTTCTTGGTATCTGTAAATATGACATAAGTAGAGAGTACAAGTGAAAACTTGTAGTCTTGAATTTTGCATACTTAAGCTATATAAATGCCAGCCATTTAAATAACAGCCAACAAATAAGTTGCCATTAAAAGTTTGGTAGAATTATTCATGACTTCAATGATTTGTGTTGTTCAATTTTTTATAATACTTTTATTAGTTCATCATAGTTATACATAATATCAGGGTTCATATTGATGGAATCACACATTCATGAAATGTCATTTGCTCCATTTCAGTCCCCAGCACTTCCCTTTTCCTGACCATTATCCCTCCTTCTGTTCCCCGTACTCAAGTCATCCTTCCATTATTTCTCTAATGTTTTTCTAATTGGTCCTTCGTAGGTGTACATGAAGTTGGAATTCACTTTGGTGTATTAACATGTACATAGGATAATTTGTTCAATTTCATTCTGTAGTTCCTCCCTTTTCCAGACCCTCCTCCTTTTCCCTCTTTTATCCTACTGAACTCCCTTCCGTTTTCATTGGATTGCCATTTTTTATTTTGCTCTAGCTTTCACATATAAGTGAAAAAATTGACCCTTGGTTTTCTGAGTCTGGCTTATTTCCCTTACCATGGTGTTCTCTAGTGTCATCCATTTACCAGCAAATGCCATAATTTCATTCTTCTTAATGGCTGAGTTGAAATCCATTGTGCACATATGTCACATCTTTATCCATTCTTCTGTTGATGGGCACTTAGGCTGGCTTCATAACTTGCAATTATAAACTGAACTGTTGTAAACATTGGTGTACGTAGAGATAAATCCCAAGTGGTATAGCTGGGCCATATGGTGGTTGCATTCCTAGCCATTTAAAGTATGTCCATAAGGCTTTCCAAATTGGTTGTACAATTTGAGTCCCATCTACAATTTAGGAGTACTGTATTATGCCACATCCTCACCAGAATTTGTTATTATTGATATTTTTGATGGTTGCCATACTAATGGGAGTGAGATGAAATCTCAAAGTAGTTTAGATTTGCATATAGCTCAGTGCTAGGGATGTTGAACATGTTTTCATATGTTTGCTGATCATTGTATCTCTTCTTTTGAGACATATCCTTTTGGTTCTTTTGCCCATTTATTTAATGGCTTAATTGTTGTTGGTTTTTTTATGTTAATTATTTTTTTAAAAATGTTTTGTATATTCTGGATTAAACCCTGATTGGAAAAACGACTGACAAAGATTTTCTCCCATTCTATCTTCACATTCTTGATTCCTTTTTTGTGAAGAAGCTTTTTAATTTGGTGCCATTCCACTTATCCATTTTTGGTTTTATTTCTTGTGGTTTAGAAGTCTTCTTTAGGATGTCAGTGCCTAGGTCAATATGTTGGTGTGTTGGGTCTACATTTCTTCCTAGTATTTGCAGAGTTGCTGATCTAATTTCTAGATCTTTGATCCACTTTGAGCTGACTTTTGTGCAGGGTGAGAGAGAGGGATCTAGTTTTATTCTTTTATACATGGATATCCAGTTTTCCCAGTACCATGTGTTAAAAGACCTCCTTTTCTCCTGCATATGCTTGGGTACCTTTTGTGAGGGTCAGATGACTGTATCTATGTGGATTTTTCTCTGTCTTCTATTCTAGTCCACTGATCTTCTTGCCTGTTTTGATTCAAATACCATGCAGTGTTTTGTCACTGCAGCTCTGTACTACGGTTTCAGATCAGGTATTGCAACCCCTCCAGTGTTGCTCTTCTAATTCAGTATTACTTCGGCTACTCAAATGAATTTTAGTATTTTAACATTTAATTCAGACATGATTCTGCTTTAAGTAATGATTCTATGGAGATTCATCCACACACCACCTCTGATAGTTTTTCATTTCATCTGCATAACATATTTCACAGTGTGTTATTGTAGTGCTGGCTTTGTGATTATGAATTCTTTTAGTTTTTGCTTATCATGAAAGTTTTTATTTCATCTCCAATTCTGAAGGATAATTTTGATGGACGTAGCATCTTGGTTGGCATCTGCTTCTTCAGGGCTTAGTGTATATTATTCCATGACCCCCTGCCTCTTCGGATCGGGGTTGATAAATAAGTAGACATTTTAATTGACTTAGTACTAACTGTGGCCTGCCATTTTTCTCTTCTGGATTTTAGAACCTCATCTTGGTTCTGTTTATCAGGCATTTGAATTATAATGTGTCTGGGGGAATGTCTCTTGTATTTGGATTTCCATCTCATTCCTAATGTTGAGAAATCTTTCTTATATTATTTCACTGAACAGTTGCACATTCCTTTCATTTTGTGTGTTGGTACCTCTATCTTTGCCAGTGATTCATATTATGGTCATGGTCTTAACATATTTTCTTTATGTTGCATTTATTTTCAAGATTATACTTTGTCTATGAGGCATGAGAATCTGACTTCACTGTTGTCTATCCTATTGGTGATGCTTTCAATGGAATATTTTATGGATTTATTGAGTCATTTCCAGGATTTGGATGTTTTTCAGAATCTCTTTCTTTATGGAAAATTTTTTTGCTTCCTGTATATTATTTAGTTCTTTTCTTAGATCTTTTTCAGTTCCTTGATCATTTTAAATGCCAAATTCTTTTTCTGCCAGGCCCTCCACTATAGTGACAATAGGGTAAATTGTGTCATGACCTATTTGGGGTGGCTTGTTCTGTTGCGTTTTCATATTGTTAGTATTTCTACCCATCTTCTTGGATGATTACCAATTCTGTTTATTTTTGCCATTGAAAAAAACTGCCTGAGAGGAAGAAATACAACTTAGGAGGGAATATTTATTCTAGCTCACAATGTCAGAGGTTTCAATTCATGGTTGACTGACTCCAGGGCAGAAATATTATGGCAAAAGAGCATGGTAAAGAAAAGCTACTCACCTCATGGTAGCCATGAAGTAGAGCTAGTAAGAGGGAGAGAGTCCATGAGGAAGGAGCCTGGGGATAAATACCTCTAGGGCATGCCCACAGGGTCCTACTTCCTCCAAATAGTCACATACCTTACAGTTTCACCACCTCCAAATCATACCGTTTTATGGAAAATTCCTAATAGTTTTGTTTATGGTTTTTGATGAGCTGCTTAAGGTCAGAATGCTTGGTAGACATAACAGAAGGAGTGGACAAATGAGAAATATAACATTGTTTGGAGTCCCATGAGTGTTCTGGAACATTTTTGAGCTCAAATGGAACAGAACACAACAACAATATCCTTGGGAACTCAGCCCCTGGTCAGATCCAGGAACTCAAGTTTTATAATATTATATGGGGCTGGTTACAACGCCAGACAATGACTCATATGTCCACTTAAAAAACTATAAAAAGGGAGGACTGGACAAGAGCAGTGGGCTTCTGATGGTTTCAGTGAGAATTGCTGCGTTGCCTGTGATGCTATCTTCCAGGTCTGATTGGTGAGAGATCGTTGGGCCTGGGTGCACTCTGTAAATATTTCCGTTTTTATTATTATTGTCTTTTCTTCTAACTAATAAATGTATTTCATTAATTGCATTTCTGTGTTGGCCTGGTGAATACAACCCCGAACCTGCTGGTTCGAATTAAAAAGACCAAGCTTGGCAAGAGAGCTAAGACACCATTTAAATATGAATCTCTCAATGGATGAGGTCAGAGCTCCCACGATCCAATAACTTTTCCCTACCTCTAAACATGGCTGCCTTGGGGATCAAGTCTGCAACACAAGAGCCTTCAAGGGACATTTCAGAACCAAATCATAACATTCCACCCTGGTTCCCAAACTCATGTGTCCATCTCATAATGCAAAATGAATATAGTCCATCTCACAAAGTCTTGAAGTCCCAATAGTTCCAATGGTACTCAAAAGCTGAATGCCAAAATCTCTTCATGAGACTCAAGAATTAACACCTGTGAGTCCCTATAAAAATCAAAAAGTGAGTTACATAATTCCAACATAGAATGACTGAACAGGTGCAGGTAAGCATTCCCATTCTCAAAGGGAGGGATGAGGGCATAGAATGGAGGGATGGGGCCAAACTAAGACCAAAACATCACATGCCTTAGATGACCAAACATTAATTCCTGAAGATCCCTGTCTGGCATCTAAGGCATGTGATGTGATGATGCAAGCTCCAAGGGGCTTGGGTAGCCTCATCACAGTGTGTTGGGGTCTGACCTCGTGAGGGCATGGCCAGTGTACCCTGAAGAATCTGCATGCAGAGTTCCTGTTTATTACTATTCTGAACTCCACCAAAATTTCCCATTCAACTCTGCTTACATCTCTAAACAACTAAAAATTGCTCCCACAAACTCCAAAAAGTTCTAAACGCTTCTGAACCAGAAGATTAAATTAGTCAGAGCAAAATTCCCACTTCTTGGTACCAATTGCCATTTCAGTCAATTTTTTCATCATTGTGAACAAGAGACATGAACAATAAGAGGAGGAAAAGTTCATTTGGCTTATAATTTCAGGGGATCCTCGTCCATAGACAGCTGATTTCAGAACACTGGTACCAAGGTGAACATAACACAGAAGAGTGGCAGAGGAGAGCAGCTCAGGACACCGCAATCAGGAATTAGAGAGGGTGCTCAGCTAAGCAGGAAAAAATACATATCTCAAAGACATGCCCCCAGTGAACTTCCTCCTCCAGCCATATCCTCCCTGCCTACAGCTGCTGCTTAGTTAATTCGTATCAGTCTAATCAATTCACCTTGAAAATTCTTGCATTGTCTCACGAGTTTTGGGGGGACTTTTCTTATCTAGAACACAACCCTGGGTTTTTGTGACCTCTGAATGCCTCTGTGGTTGACCATGGAGAAATGAATCTTGGTGAAACAACTTCTTAAGCAGCCCTGAGCAAGCACAGCACCCTGGTACCCTCAAATCAGTCTTTCAAATGAGTTTCCACTTACACACCCTTGACCTGTGATGGACAATAAAGTCTTGCTGATTCCTGAGGTATCCTCCAGGCATCTTCCCCATTGTGTTCATGCGAAGAACTTGGTTTCTCTTCAATGGCGCTACCACAATTCCCTTTGCCCCAATTTTACATGCACTTTTCTGGGCAAAATTGTTAAAATCTTTCTGCTCTGAATCTTGCTCCTGATTCTCCCTGTAAACCTGGCTGAAATCAGTCAGCTATGCCCTTGCCACAACCTGAATGCTGTGCTGCCTTGAAATTTCCTCCATTAGATTTTTTAGCTTATCACCTTTAAATTTAGCCTAACACAAATTCTCAGGACTTGGAGAAAAGACAAGTTCTTTGCCAATTTCTGATCCTTATTCCCATCTGAAACCTTAAGAATACAGACTTTAATGTCTGCATTCCATTGGCATTCTATTTTTCCAAGATCACTCCCAAATTGTCCATTAATCACTGCATACAACATTCTAAGTCTTCTCTAACTTGCATTTCCAATTTTTTCAAATTCATTTCACAAACCAGTTCCAATGGATTTTGAACAATATATCCAGGTATATTCACAGCAATGACCTGACACCCTTATTGCCCTTTTTCTGTGTTAGTCAGATTTGCATCACTGGGACAAAATATCTGAGAAAAATCACAGAGTAGGAAAGATTCATTTTGCCTCCGTTTCAGAGGTGTCAGTCTATGGTTGACTGATTCAAGGCAGAAACAGCAGAAGGGCACATCAAGGAAAGGTTCTCACCTCATCATTGCCTTGAAACAGGAGAGGGAGAAAAGGAGAGAGTGTGTAAGAAAGAAGCTGGGATAAAATATATCCTAGCTCATGCTCACAGTGAATTATGCCCTCTGTTATGGTTTAGATGTGGTGTTCCCCTAAGCTCATGTGTGAGACAATGCACATGCATGTGTGAGACATGCAAAATGGTGGAATGAGACAGACATCATTACCCTATGTACATGTATGATTAACAAGAATCAGTTGAGTGTATATCATGCACAACCATTGAAATGAAAACTTGTGCCCCATATGTGTACAATGAATCAAAAGGAAGTCTGTAAAAATTTATATATATATATATATATATGAAATAAAAAATAAAATATGGTAAAATTAAACAGTGAAGTCATCTGGTCCAGGGCCTTTCTTTGTTGGGAAACTTTTTACTACTGATGTAATCTCATTACTAGCTATTTGTCTATTTAGGTTTTACATATAAGCTTGGTACGTTTTGGTAGGTCATTGTTTTAGTCAGCTTTTTCCCTGTTGTGACTAAATGCTCTGACCAGCACAGTTATAGAGGAGGAAAGGTTAATCTGAGGGCTCACGGTTTCAGAGGTCTTAGCCCATGGAAGGCTGGCTCCATTCCTCAGGTTTGAGGTGAGGCAGAACATCATGGCAGAACATCATCCATGGTGGAAGAGTGTGACAGAGGGAAGCAGCTCGCATCATCAGGAAGAAGAAATAGAGAGTCTCCACTCTCAAGATACAAACTATATACCCCAAAGCCACACCCCAATTCCAATCTCCTCCAGCCACACCCTACCACTTCAACCAGTCCCATTAGGGATTAATTCACCGATTGGGTTCAGACTCTTACAACCCAATCTTTTCTCCTCTGAAGTTTCCTGCATTGTCTCACATGTGAGCTTTTGGGGGACACCTCACATCCAAACCAGAACAGTCCTATAAGTGCAGAAATTTGCCCATTTCTTCTAGAGTTTCAAGTTTATAGACATATTTTTTTCACAATATTCCCTGATGATCCTTTCATTTCAGTGGTATCAGTTGTAATGTCTCTTTTCCACCTCTAATTTTATTTATTTCAGTCATTCTGTTTCTTTGGATCAGTTTAGCTAAATACTCTCAGTTGTGTTTATCTCTTCAAAGACTCATGCCTTTGTTTATTTGATAAAGGGAACTGTATTAGTCAGGGTTCTCTAGAGAAACAGAATCAATAGGAAGTATGATTATAAAAAGGGGATTTCCTAGATTGGCTCACAGGACCAGAAGCTGGGGAGTCCACAATGGTCTTCTGCAGCTGGAGAGCTGGAAGAACCAGCAGTTGTGCAGTCCAAAATGCAGAAGCCCCGAACAAAAAGATCAACAGTGGTACCTAGTCCAAGACCAAGGCTTCTGGAAACTACCAGGAGAATCACTGGCAGAGTCCTCTTTGGAAGAGTGAAGGAGTGAGAGTCTGCTATCCTCAGATGATCAAAGCAGTAATCAGGAACCTGTTCAAGAAGAGTCAAGCTTGCCTCTGTATCTGCTTCTTTGTTCTTCCAACTTTTATTCCATCAAAGCCACCATTCTGTTGGGTAGTGCCACCCATGCTTAGGGAGGGTCTCCACTGCAGTTCACTATCCCACATTCCAATCGTTCTGAGACACACCCTCATGGACACACTCAGAAGCCTCAATGTCTTCTATGCCAACTACTCAGTGTGGCCCTGAGACGATGATGAGGATGCACACTTCCTGTCCAGAATTCATTGCAGCTGCCACCCCCCCACCCTTGCTAACAGGGTTCCTATCATGCTGTGCCAGGCCAAGGGGATTCTCCCAGATGTGCCCACTCTTTGCAGCTGACAGTAGTCATGTGACTCAATATGGTGTTGGGGGAAGCTATTCCTGGCAAAGAACTTCTTTCTTTCAAATAAGAATTTTTCAGGGTAAATGCTTTAGGCCCTGGCCCTGCCTTCCTGGTGGGACAGCAGCTGAGAAAAGGGCAGTTTCAGGACAAAGTGGTTTCTTGCTGCTGATGGCCAAGCAGGAGGATGAAAACCCACAGGGTGCCATGACCTTGGGCAGCAGAACTCTCTCTGGGGATACCAGCCTTTGGCTTCCTTCTTCAGGGACGCTGAGAGCTCACTGGTCCACACCTACCTGCAGCAGTCACTCTGGCTGGGGGCTGCAGTCAGTCTCCCACCCAACGTCATCACTTGCCTGAAACCCAGAGCATGACCTGCATGCCACAGGTAAGAGCTCCCATTCCAAACGTCAGGGAGAAGCAGCACAGAGGCCAGGGGGCCCCACACAGGCCCCCATCCCCTTTACTGGCATTCTGTCTCCAAGGTCCCTGTGAGCCAGCCCTGCCCCTCTAGTCCAGGGGTGGAGTGCTTCCTGCAGTGTCTCCAGCAGTGACCTGTACCTTGTCATCCTGTGCCAACCTTAGGTTGAAACTCCCCTCATTCTGACTTTCTGGTGTCTGCAGAGTTGCCTCTGACCCACTGACAGGCAACTAGTTGTGTGTTCCCAGAGCTGCTCTGCAAAGCAGGTACTGGGGGAGGCTCCCATACTTTCTGAGCAGCAGTATCGATCCCCCAAATACCTAAGCATTGTCATGCATCTTGTAGATGTGGACATGTAGATATGTACGCAGGGATGTTTCCAGGGTTCACATCCAGAACACTGGGTACAGAAAATGGTAAGCACAGATGCTGGGCCTGTGTCACTTCAGCAGCACATACACTGAAACTGAAATGATACAGAAAAGGATAGCCTGGCCTTTGCACAAGCGCTCCATATTTTTGAATAAATATTCAACATCTCTAGCAATTAGAGAATTGCAAATTAAAATGACACTTAGATTTCATCTCACTCCAGTCAGAATGCCAACAATCAAGAACGTAAAGAATAATAAATGTTGGTGAGGATATAAGGAAAAGGCTACACTCACACACTCCTGGTGGGACTGCAAATTGGTACAACCACTCTGGAAAGCAGTATGGAGATTCTCAGAAATCTTGGAATGGAACCACCATTTGACCCAGTTATTCCACTCCTTGATGTCTATCCAAAGAACTTACAAAGAGTATAATACAGAAATACAGCCACATCAGTGTGTATAGCAGCTCAATTAATAATAGCTAAGTTATGGAACCAAACTAGGTGTCCTTCAACAGATGAATGGATAAAGAAAATGTGGTATGTATATGCAGTGGAATATTACTGAGCCATAAAAAAGAATGACTTCATGGCATTTGCTGGAAAATGTTTGGCTCTATAGACTCTTATGCTAAGCCAAATGTGCCAATGCCAAGAAATCAAAAGTTGAATGTTCTCTTTGATATGTCAGTACTAACACACAACAATGGATATGAGGAAGAATGGAAGTTCAATATATTAGACAAAGGGGGATGAAGGAACAGGAGGGGAGACAGGCGTAGGAAAGAGAGTGGAATGAATCTGAGACAACTTTCCTGTGTTTACATATGAATACACCAGTGAATTTCCACATTGTGCACAACCACGAGACTGGGATCCTAATAGTATAAGATATAATCCATATTTATATAAATATATCAATATATACTTTACTGTCATGTGTAACTAAAGAGAACAAAAAAAAAATGCTGTGCCCAATGTGTCATAGAGGGGAAAGAAGGAGCTGGCTGATTGGCAGGGGCGGAACCATGGGGAGAAGCCAGCCATTAGCACCCTCTCAGGGTCAGCAGAACAGCCCCTTGGGCAGTCCCGTCTGCTCTCTGGACAGCAGTGCACGAAAGCCACGGTTGGGGCACTGTCCTCTCTTTTGCCTCTAATCCTTGTGCTTCTGTACCCAGAGGAACACTTTCCCCGGTTCTTCTCCCACTTTCCTGACAGCCTTTGCCAGTCTCTAAATTAAACCTCTTGCAGCCACTGAAATAGTTCATTTCCTATCAATTTCAGAAGATTTCTAATAATGTTTTCCAGTCTGCAAATTATGAAACAGTTTCTGCATTGGGATGTACACACACACACACACACACACACAAACACACACACACAGAGTCAGAAAGTCAGGACAAGTTCTTCCCTTCGCTGGAGAAGTGCTTGGGTATTTCCTTTTATATCTCCCTTCCAATAACCTCACTTCACATCCAACTGACAACCTGTCACAAGCCTGCAAAACACATTATCCCTGGACTCCCTCCTGGAGAGAGGCAAGGAAAAAGAGGGAGCGGGGAGAGAGAAATCCAATGACATTAAAATTGGAAAACTGGAAGCAGCAGTGAGCAGCCTTTGGTTGGAGAGGGTCTGTTGCAGCCTCTGCTCTGGGGCTCTCCACTTACTTGATTGTCACCTTGCTTCATTCTAGAGACGTCTATGTGGTATGGATAGGTCTTCCCCCATTTCTTAGATCTGGAAATTCAATCTCAGGCATATTAAGTGACTTCCTCAGGATCATTCAGTCACTTGCTGATAAAGCCAAGAGGAGAGCTTGGCATATTCATAAATGCATAAAACATAGTTTTCTCCATTTCAACCCTGGTTCTATCTCCTACCCTCTCCTCCTCCCTCCCCCTGATCCCCCCTACTGTCTAAAAGACATTAGAGGCTGTCAGTGCGACACAGAAACACCAGTAACCTCTGGACTGAGCATCGTGTGTGTGTGTGTGTGTGTGTGTGTGTGTGTGTGTGAATGTGTGTTTGTGGGCAAGGGGAGGCCCAGAGCAATACTATTCAAATAGAATGAAAACCACACTTTTAGATTTTTCCAGTATCCACAGTCAAAAAGGAGTACAACCCAGGTGTGATGGCAGGTGTCTATAAACGTGGCTGAACAGACAGAAATCCCACTCACTTTACATAGTCACTGGCCACAATTCCTCTAGGCCCCTCTGGTTTTAACCAAGACATACATAACTTTTCAAGATTAATGGCCCCGTGTCTTCCTGTGAGAGGACTGGCAGTGCAATAGCCCTACATCTTGACCTCACTTGGAATCCAGTTAGCCTTTTGCTTTAATTAATTGCCTTTATCTAGGGAATAATAAAACTTCAGCTATTTTTGTTGCTAGGCAATGGTTCCAGCTCCAACCATCAGGCACTTAGGTCGAAGACCATGGCATAAGCAGAGTGAGGTGGCAGCCTTTGACATGCTTACATTTCAAAATGATACATCCCAAGCCATGTGGTGGTGCACTCCTGTAATCTCAGCTATTCAAGAGGCTGAGGCAGAAAAGTCACATATTGGAGGGAAGCTTGGGCGATTCAGCAAGACACTGTCTCAGAATAAAATAAAAAGAGGCTGGGGATGTAGCTCAGGGTTAGAATGCCACTTGGTTAAATCCCCAGTACCAAACAGAGAGAGAGAGAGGGAGAGAGAATGCATCTAATGACATTCTAAGCTGTGAAACTGGAAAATAGCTGATGTTCAGAGTTACATACATACCTGAAGATTAAAGATTTACAGCCACTAGGTTTGTCACAGAAAGTCTCTAAGAAGTGTGGCAGAAAGGTCTCTTTCCTTCTAGAGATCACGAATAATTCATGCTAAACTTATCTTCACTGTGTTCTATGAGGTTACGTCTGAAGCATGTGGCCCATAGAAAGAGCTAATAAAAATACTGAGAAAGCATGTGCTAAAGGTGGGCACGGTGGCACACGCCTGTCGTCCCAGCTGCTCTGGAAGCTGAGGCAGGAGGATGGTGAGTTGGAGACCAGGCTGGGCAACTTGGAAAGATCTTGTCTCAAATAAAATAAGAAAAGAGGAAAAAGCATAGGCTGAAAAAAAAATTCTCTTGTGCTTCTATGTTCATTAGACAAGATTTCAAGGACAATGGTGACAACACCAGCATCTAGGAAGAAGGCCCCTTGAAGACTTGGCTGGGACACAGGGACAGGAGCATGAGCCTTTTCTGTCTCTGCCTTGGTGTGGTGGCTGATGAGTCTTAGGCCAAGAGGCAGATGATCTTGTGGGGGGAGGGGGAGACAAACCTTCCAGGCAGGCGCATGACCTGTAAATGCCACATCTTCTCTTGCTCATGCCCATGTCTGGAATTTTGTGCATAGTGACCAGGCTGGGACTTGCTGAGCCTCAGCAGCATCCCTCTAAGGGGTGCTATTTCAGGTTATGTGAGTCTCTCTACATCCTGGCTTCCAAGATATCAGACCCTTGGGGAGGCAAGGAGGCTGAAAAACAGTTTTGACTACTATTCCTCATGTGCTATGTCTAGTTCTATTCTCTCATTCAATCATCTCAGAAACCCTAGGAAGTAAATACAGTCTTCCCTTAGTTTCTCTTGGGGTTTGGTTCTGCCCCTTCCCCTGAACATCATCTGTGACCCTATCTGTAGTAGATTTCTTTTTATTAAAATTTTTGTCAATTGCAGATAGACATAAGAGTGGGGGTCATTTTGGCATATTCATAAATGCATAAAACATAGTTTTCTCCATTTCAACCCTGGTTCTATCTCCTACCCTCTCCTCCTCCCTCCCCCTGATCCCTTTTTCTATTTTATTGATCTTTCTTCTCTATATTTGCTTTTAAACTAGTACATTAGAGTTATATATAAAACTGGACCGCCGGATGAGGTGGTGCACGCCTGTAATCCCAGCAACTCAGGAGGCTGAGGCAGGAGGATTGCGAGTTCAAAGCCATATCAGTAAAAATGAGGCACTAAACAACTCGGTGAAACCCTGTATCTAAATAAAATACAAAATAGGGCTGGGGAGGTGGCTCAGTGGTTAAGCACCCCTGAGTTCAATCCCCGGTTCCAAAAAAACAAAACAAAACAAAACAAAAAAACTGGACCTAGGTGTCCATCAATAGGTGAATGGATAAAGAAAATGTGATATATATTCCCAATGGCATTCTACACAGCCATAAAGAAGAATGATTATGTCATTTGCTGGTAAATGCATAGAACTGGAGAACATCACTCTGAACAAAATAAACCAGACTCCAGAAGCCCAGGGTTGAATGTTTTCTTTCATATGTGGTAGCTAGAGAGAAAAAAAAGGAATAATAAAAGGGGGATATCATGAAAATAGAAGGGAGAACAATAGAGCAGAAGCAGGGAATGAAAGGTGAGGGAGGAGGGAAGACAAAGGCAAGATCAGGGGAATAAAGTATGTTCCTTGTTTCTCCACTAAAGTGAGAGCCAGAGACCTCTGGCTATTACTCTTCCTTCATCATGAGAGTTGTAAATGGTGTTCTCTTTTTAAAACGCACCATGCCTTCTGCTATCCCGTACTATGTATCACAGGGTTCAGGCAATGGAGCCAGTGTTCCAGGTTCTAATCTGGTTATACTGACAGGATTTGAGCTGAGGAGAGATTGCCTGGCCAGTGGTGGTGGGATGTGCTCTGGGTGGCTGCCCAAGGAAATATGAGTATTCTTTTTTTTTTTTAAAGGTTTGCATATTTATTTATAATTACAATTTATATTTCCCCAACAAAGCAGTGCCAATGCTATGATCTACTTCTCAGCCATGAAATCCTACAAAAACAAACCCAAGCATTTACAGTGACTTAATCAATACAGAACTAAAGTCTTCAGAGTATTTAAAGGAGTTTAGTTACCAAGGTGCTTATTTTCAACAAAATGCCCTGTCAATCAGAAGAACGCATGCTTACACTGGAGGTCTGACCCATATTACTCATGCAACAAATTTATATTCCCCCCTCCCTCCACCCACCTTTAAAACAAACACACAATATTTACAATGGAGAGGAAAAAAGGTCAACTGACCTCCCCCCTCCCCCCCAAAAAAAAGACTGGCTCATTTCCAAGTGGATCAGAGTCCAACACTGAGGGACCTGGGTCAGAGGCTGGTAAGGAAGGGACAGGAGGGCCAGGGAGACACTGCATGGGGTGGTCATCACTCTGAGTCACCACAGCTGGGTTCTTCTCTTCCCCCTTCTCAGTTTTGTCCTCTTTAAAATTCAGCTTCTTCTTGAATTCTTTGTCAAGCTCCTCTCGGTTGAACTGAGCATTTGCACTCTCAAAATCGAAGTCACCTTCGAACTTGATTGTGTTCTCCTTGACATTAGCTGGACGGTTGTGCCCTCTGGAGTGATTCCTTGTTCACTGGTTGCCTGATCGCCTCCTTTGAGGTCTGCTGTCTTCATCATTCACCTGCCCTTGAGTGTGCACAGCTGCCGGTGGGACTCCATCACCAGTGGTCTTGCTGCTTGGCTGGGCCTGGCGGCTGCTGAGCCACATCCCTGTGGTGCCCTTGCCAGGTGACAGCTTCTTGGCATTCAGGTTATCGACAGAGCCAGTCTGGAGAGCCTGCTCCCCCATGGGGCTCTTGCCAACAGGGGCAGAAGGAAAGTCAGCTCCTAGACCCAAGGAAGCAGCATATTGCTGGCTGCGCAGGGAGCTGGCCGCCAGTTGGCCGTAGGGTGGCATCCCTCTGAAGGGATGTGCTGTAAGGCACATGCGGCTGGTAGGGCGAGGCGGTGGCAGAGCCCAGCGAAGGCGGTACTGCCGACATGCTGAGTGGTCCTGGGGGAGTGTTCAGTATGGTCAAACCTTCCTTTTTCCAACCAGTTGCACCTGAACAATGGCAGGGTCCTGAGGGAGCGTGTCCTGAGCTTTTGGAGGGTCACATACCGTGATATCTTTGATGTCACTTCCCCGGAAAATGATGTACTCATAAATTTCCTCTCTTCGGGGAGCAGGCGTATCTGTAGGACTACCTTCGGTGCCAAAGGATCTCACTTTGGCGAGCGCCACGGTGGGGTTGTCAGTGTGGATGGTGTAGAGAATGCCCTCGTAGCGGATCTGCGCCTTGGAAATGAGGCTGATCTTGCTGCCCAGATACGGGGTGCCCGAGGAGCCGCTGATGCCAGGCCCTGCCCACTCCGCCCCGCTCCTGCGTTGCTCTGTGCTGCCCGGCGCCTCCCGCTGCGCCCAAGGGGCCTGCGGGCTGCTAGGGAGTGAGCGAGCTGGCGGAGCGGGGCGCACCTCCAGGCTCTCAATATGGGCATTCCTAAACTTCTGAAGTTTACAAACCAGTGGCAGCTCTTTCATGAATGTTCCTTCTAAATGAGGAAAACATTTCAGCTTTGTTTCATTGATAAGTTTTTCTAAGGCATTTCAGACAATTATCTACTATATTAATTCAACTTTGCAAGTGATGAAAGCAAATTCAAATTGTGATCTGATTCTTTTAAATGGAAGCTTTTTGACTCTCTAGGACTTCTGCTGGTAAAGTAAATTGTTTGACCTATTGCTAAGTCCCATGTGTACATTACGTTTGGCCTAAGAGTTTCTCTGTGCAAAGTGAACTGCATGCTAACTTGATGTAGACAGGAGTGTAACCACTCTTTCAACAATCAGGTGACTCCCAGCCAATCACAAGCAGTCAACTCTCCAAATCATATTCAAATAGGATAGGTAAGCTGTAACCATTCCGGTGTCTCTGCCTCACTTGTATTTCCTCTGTCACTTCCTGGTGGCACCCAGAAGTGCCACCACTTCTGGGTGAAAACCTTGTCCACACCATGTTGGAGGGCAGGATCTTGAGCTTTTTTCCGGCCAGACTGCTCTTTGATTCTAGAATTTCAGATAAAGTCAATTAATTTTTTTCATTTTATTTATTTATTTTGTCCCAGGTAACTTCTACATTTATTGTATAACAAAAAGTGATGTACAACAGATAAACATTCTTACATATTTACATTTGTTTTTATTTACCAGATAGCAAAATGTTGTCCTAAATCTCTGATAAGGGATGTTTCTATCTATAATAAAAGGGAAATTCTGTCCACTGAACTTCATTTAAAATGAATGTTTACTCAGGAGCATTAAACATTAGTAATCAATATTTTTGATGGAACATACTATACAGGTCAGACACCTAATCATTAGGCTATGCTTAATAAAGGTTTATGACAAATATTTCACCTTTTCTGAGCTAATTTGCCAAAAAAAGAAAAGAAAAATGATGTTTAATCAAGTAGCCTGGACTTCCACCCCTGCCCCCTTTGTTTTTCTAAAGGACGGTTCTCACAGGTCAGGATTCATAGGTGCTGCTGAAAATGTCTCATGGAAATGTCTTCCCAATGCCTGGTGCTGGACAAAACCCGAGGCCCAGGGCTGCCAGGCAGCCTTCCAGCCCCACATGGGTTCCAGGAGTAACAGTGGGCTTCCTTGTTGGCATCTGCCTAATGCTGATCCAAGAAAATACTGCCTGTCATATTCCCAGGCACCAAGCAGTGGTGCCTACCAAAGTGATGAGGTCATTTCTGAAGATTTGTTTGCACATTCAAAAGGACAGTCTCCTGAAAATAAAGCCAGCTAACAAAAGTCAGCAAATACTTTTAATTTTACTTCAGTCTTGGTCCTAAATCTTACCTAAGAGGTCCAAAGATCCTTTGTACCAAATGAAGAATCTTTGTTTCTTTGTATGAAAATAGTCAAGACTTTCAACATTCTTCTGAAGTCCTGAACTGGAGGAGAGGCTCTATGTATCAGGAAAAATTCCTGGCACACAGCTAGTTACACCTAAGTCTTTCAGAAGGTCACTCTCACTGACAGCAACCAGCTGCAGTGAACACCCAAAGGAAATAAATCCTCCAGACCACCAAGTCCCTAGAATTTATCATCTAACCATACTTATTTCCTCAAGTATTTATGATTAATAAGTAAACAAGAGCTTTGTTTGTTATAAACCACTTCAAAAATACAAAGCATGAATTACTGCTAAAACCAATTTTTTCCCCAATCTATCCTTCAACATTGGTGGCTTATGATACTGCAGTGTTTCAATATTCAATCTGTTGTGAAGAATTTTTTAAAAAATGAAAACAAAAACTTGCTGCAAAATAAAGTTAATGGAAAAGGGAGTCAGACTGTCATTTAAGAACTGACCAGGGTGACAGTCCTACTTGGACTGCAGTTGCCTTTCCAGACCTCTGTTCGAGTCAACTAGTCCTTTGTAGTTGATGATGAGAAGGATGAAGTTCAGCACAGTCGTTGTGATGCAGATGATGCAGAACTCCTTGAGCACAGAGTACAGGATGTAGGCCAGGTACACAGACCCCACCACAGACACGATTGGGGACATCATGAGGATCAGAGCTGCAACTGCACTCGTCGTCAGGCCAAGTATTCAGTGTAGCATATAAAATATAGGTCCAAAGACACTGTTTGGCTGGTTTAATACACCATCTTTTCCAAAAAGAAACTGAAAAACCAATCCTCCACCCCAGCTGGAGTTGAAATAAATCACTTCCTATGTGTTTACACATCCTACTGGTTTTGTTTCTATGGAGAATGCTGAGGAATTGCTCAGTCTCTTGTCAGTGAGTGACATTGAGTGATGACAGGCTTTTCCACAGTGAATATTCCTTGTCGCTATTTGACAGATCACCAGCACCTAAAAATTTGATGACAGTGCATGCATAGAATTGTATGTTCAAGGGCTGGGGCTGTGGCTCAGTGGCAGAGCGCTTGCCTAGCATGGTTGAGGGACTGGGTTCGATTCTCAGCACCACATATAAATAAATGAATAAAATAAAGGTCTATCAATGGCAACAGCAAAAAAAAAAATTGTATGTTCAAATTATGTCCCAATACATTGCCCAATAAGTGCACCATTGGAAGAGGGCTGAGTGACGTTTTAGTTACATAGACAATTTGGTTGTAACGACTATGGTAACAGAATTTAATTGAGCGGAGATAAATTTTGCCTGTGTAAATTGAGGAGTAAGGACAATGTTAACATAAAAAGGAGCTGATTTCATTGTAATGCACTTTATTTAACAAAGCAATGCAACATCTTGGTGCTTTTCATATTACCTGAAGGAGAACTACCTTTATTCTAATGAGAACTATGGGGTTAAATAAATGGGTTGGGGAGAGAGAGTTTTCAATTACTGCAGGACATTTATAAGATAGTTCCACAGGATTGTACGAAGATGTTTCAGGGAACAGGCCTGTTCAGTGAGTTCACCACTGCATTGTAACTGTCAGAAGGCATCTGCAGTCTGTGTGCGTGTGTGCATTGGTGGGGGAGGATCTGCACTGATACTCTTGCAGAGAATGTCATTGTGAGACAAAAGCGATCTTCTTGTTTTCTTGCATTAGTAACCTAATAAAAAGGATTCCTCCCAGGAGTAGTTGCAATATAAGAGAATATTGCTGGGAAAGCAATGGCTACCCTAAGGAAACAAGCCATAATGGCAACATTTCAGAGATTGACATTGCATAAGAAGCCATCTGTAGATAGAGAGCCTTATTCTGTTTTTCTTTTTTTCTTTTTTTTAAACTGGGGATTAACATTGACTCTAGGGACCATCTACCAAGGACCTATATCCCCAGCCTTTTTATTTCTTGAGACAGGGTCTCACTAAATTGCCCAGGTTGGCCTCAAACTTGCAGTCCTCCTATCTCACCTTCCCAAGTCACTGGGGTTATAGGAACATGTCAGCATGTCCAGCAAGAGCCTTATTCTTCCACCTCAAATGCTAGCCCTCAGGTCAGCCACCCATGCCAGGGCAGCATACCTTGTGACCTCTTAATTTTATAGCCCATCACAACCAGATTTAGGGTGACGGTGTTGCTGTATGTTTTCTTTCAGAGAAATCTATTCCTCCAAAATGATGGATAAGTCAAAAAGGGAACAAAATGGAGAAAGGATATGGAATTTTGAAAGGAAAAGGAGGATCGTCTGACACAGTGCAGTATTTAGATGCAGCAGAGGTTTTTGTTTGTTTTAAATGTATGTGTTTTGGGTTTTTTTTTGTTTTTTTTTGTTTTTTTTCCTTTGCAGGATCAGACAAACACCTATGGTCACAAAAACCAATTCATTCTGGAAACCCTGAGTGGGAAGGAGAAATGATAGGATCCTCTGTGGAAGGGAAGGAATGTTGCTATGGAAACCAGATGATCCTTTAGTGCCAGCCCTAATGCACTTGCCAGCCGGCCTAACCCCGCATATTCACGTCTTGGGGCCGCAGAGCTGCCAGCTGCCTGTGTCTCTTTGGAGAGGGAGTTTTTCCATACTGGTCTGATGAGCTTTTATGCACCTTGAGAAGAGGAAGTCAGAGTCTCCTGGGAGGGGCTGAGTTGCCTAGAACCTAAAGATGCTAGAGGCACGTGCTCTACCACCAAACTACATCCCTAGCTGACTTTTAAAGTCCCTGAACTTCAGTGTTTTATGGGAGAAGCTGATCCAGTAACACAGAAGATACTAATTACCACACCATTGCTACTGTTACTACAATTAACCCCAATAACGCTATAAAACAATTTTAAAGCTTGACACTGAGTGGGGAGCTTTCTCCAAATAAAAGATTTCTTAGTGTGAAATTCTCTCTCCCTTCTTCTCCCAAAAGCACTTTGTTCTTTGCATGCCTTGCAAAAATACATCGACAAGAAATGTTTTCTGTCAAGGAACCCCCCCATCAATGTCATAATAAGTAATTCATGCTTATTGAGTCACTGCAGTTTGAGATTGATAAAATTCCCCTGAATAGCCATTGTGGTTTCAGTTAAACCTTTTTTCTAATCAGTTTTTATCTAATCTTATTTTTGTGATTCTGGGTATGGAATCCAGGACCTCACACATACCAGGCAAGTGCTCTCCCACTGAACTGTTTCCTCGCTGACCCCCATTGTTTTTAATGAGTTTCTATTATAAAATTAGTACACCACTCTTTCAAATGATTTTAGAGAAATCGCCCTCCTCAATATAATCACTTATAAATCAGGCCTCTTTTCTTCCAGCCTTTCCCCACCATCCATCACCCATGCATATCATCATGAAACCATATACAATGTTGCCAAGGTTTGGATCTGGAATGACCCCTAAAGGGCCCTGTGTTCAAGGCTTGGCCCCCTCTAGCATCTTTACGTTCTAGGCAACTCAGCCCCTCCCAGGAGACTCTGACTTCCTCTTCTCAAGGTGCATAAAAGCTCATCAGACCAGATGAAATAAAAACCATGAAGGAAACAGGTTCCTTGGTCACATACTCCTGCCATGATATATTGTGTTGCCACAGGCCCAAAGCAGCAGGGCCGATCTGCCATCGACCTGAAACCTCCAGAACCATGAGCCAAAATAAACCATTCCTCTATTTAAGTTGATTATTGCAGATATTTTGTTATAGTAATGCAAGAGTAACCAACACAAATATACATATGTATGTACATATAAAAGATAGATAATATATACAAGATTGTGTGTTTGCATCTGATTGTGATGATTCCACAACCAAATGTGATATGGGCAGGGAATTTGCTTTACCCATAGACTTACTGCAGACCTTGGGAAAATAATGAATATTCTCAAGTTGTCAGAGGTGCAAGGATACATTCCCATCATTATCCACTCCAAAATTCTTTCTGTAGATACAAATAATGTTATGTAAAAATCTTTCCTTTGCTATTTCACCTGTTTTTCAGGTTACCATGTCTTCATTCAAACAAACAACCTTCAGAGCTGCTAACAAAACAACTTTACATCTTTGCCTTGGAAATCAATAAGAAGATGTATCACTTGCAGTAGATGAAATAAAAACACTAGTAAATATTTTGGGGAAAAGTAATCAAATAAATTACAATTAAATCCTGAAATTTTGGGGTGGCGCACAGTGGTACACACCTGTAATCCAGTGACTTGGACGGCTGAGGCAGGAAGACCACAAATTTAAGGTCAACCTTGGCAACTTAGTGAGGCTCTGTGTCAAGATAAAAAATAAAAAGGGCTGGGGATATAGCTAAGTAGTAGAAGGCTCTTGGTTCAATCCCCACTACCAGTAAACAAATAAATAAAATAATTAATTTAAAACACATGAGATTTTCATGTTGGGTGTGGTGGCACACACCTGTAATCCCAGTGGTTCTAGAAGCTGAGGCAGGAGGATCACAAATTCAAGGCCAGCCTCAGCAATTTAGCAAGGCCCTAAGCAATTTAGCAAGATCCTGTCTCTAAATAAAATATAAAATAAGGCTGGGGATGTGGCTCAGTGGTTGAGCACCCCTGGGTTCAATCCCTTGTACCAAAAAAGAAAAGGAAAAAAAAAAAAAATTAAAAAGAGAGAGATCTCAGTTTTGTTTTTCAAATTAGAAAAAAAAATCCACCTTTCCATGCATGTATAATATGACAAAATACATTCTACTGTCATGTATATCTAAAAAGAAGAAGAAGGACACAAAACACCTAGTCTGACAACTGGACATTAAGAAAAAAAAATCCACCATTTTGTGTGTGTGTGAAACTTAACTACATGTTACTAGGTGAGAGAAGCCAATCTGAAAGGCTGCATAGCACATGACTTCAACAATATGACATTCTGGAAAAGGCAGATCTACGCAGAGAGTTAAGTAAAAAGATTGGCAGTTTTAAGGGATTAATGGAGAGGGAAGGATGAACAGATGGAACACAGAGGATTCTTAGAGAGGTGAAACTATTTCTCTCTTTCCCTCTTTTGGTACTGGGAATTAAACACAGGTGCACACTCCCACAAAGCTACATCTAGAGCCCTTTTTATTTTTCAAGTTGCTGAGGTTGGCCTGGAATTTGTGATCCTCTTGCCCCGGCCTCCCAAATTACTAGGATTATAGGCAGTGAAACTATTTCTCTATGATAATGATAGTGATTATGCAATATGTATTCAGAACCTCAAATATCTTCAAGTTTTGACCTAGTGATTCCAATTTTGGAATTCTTTCCTACAAAAAGTAGTGAGGAATACAAGGAGGAAAAAATGATGTTCACTGCAACCTTATTCATAATAGAAAAACTTAGAAACCAACTAAATGTTGAACTGCATGAAAATTATTAAACATATTAGGATACACTCATATGTTGGAATATCATGTATCTATAAAAATGATGTTTAAGGAAATATTAAATAAGTTGGAAATGTACAAATTAAAATAAATGGAAAAATACAAAAAAAATTTAAAAACACAAAAATACAAAATTGTATGTATCTGAACTATGTGAAATTTACATAGAAAATGGTGATAAAAAGATAAATCAAAATGATAGAATTGTTTTTGGATGGTAGGACGATAGGTAATTATTTCCTTCCCTCCCTCCTCCTCGTCATAGCCCCCCCCTCCAAGGAGGGATGTCTTTTTCTCTATGTAACTTTAACCAATTTCTCTCTGTCTCTCTCTCTCATATATGTGTGTGTATATACATACATATATATACACATACATATATACATACATATATATATATATATACATGTATATACACTTAAATTTTTAAAGAATCATGTAGAAAAACTCATATGTATTTATGGGCACCTATATATTTCACTGTAACCAGAAGAGAAAGAACTTGATTAAAAAGATCGCAATGCCAAACAAACCCAAGCTTGAATTTCTTTCAGGGTACTTAATTTTCATCTTTGTAGAGTGGAAGTGATAGTTTCTAACCCGCTGGAACGTTGTGATCAAGCAGGTAAAGTCCTTGGCACAGTTCTTGGCACATATTAACCGTTTAATAGAGGTTGTTTTCATTATTGCAGTTATGTGCTATTTACAGGAGTTTATAATCTTTTTAGCTAAACAAGTTGGCAGGAGACTGAGTTTTCTCAAGGAAGGGCTATGGTTTGGGGGCCTCTGGAAGGCTGGATTCCCCCTCGCCTGTTGAAAAGCTGTTTGCAAGCAGAGAGGCAGTCAGGCTTCAGAATGATTAGGAAATCTTCATGACTCCTGTCGGTGCCGGTGCCGGGGTCTGAGTACTTCTCCTAACGAACGCTGCCCCAAACTAGTTTCTACTTTTAGTTCAACCCGGGGAAATTTCCTTAAATATCACAATGAATCCGGCCCCGCCCACATACCTGCACAGGGTTGGTCTAAATGTTCCCGGGGTTAGTTCAATCCTTGAGAGTTTTCCGAGTTCATTGGCGGGGCAAATCGGAAATCCTTTGGCTCTTCTGATTGGTCGCGCTTGGCCTCGGGGTGGGGCACGTGGGCGTGATTTGCCGGGACGCGGTGAGCTGTCATTGGACTATGAACCCGGCATTTCCAGAGCTTCGTGCGGTCGCCTAGGTCGCGGGGGGCGGGCCTCCTCCCGCCCAGGCCCTTATTGTCCTTTGCATTGGTCAGACGTGTCGTCATTCACGGAACTGGGAGATCATTGGTGCAAGGACTCCAAAAAACGGTGAGTGATTGGTTGGTGGTTGTTCCCGCCCCCAGCTAGTCGCCATTTTACTGAGTGGAGCTGAAATACTAACGGTAACGGCGTCAGGAACTGTTCCTGTAACGGTTCTCAGAGAGGCGACAGGTGAGTCGGGGCTGGAGGCGGACAGCCGCACTCAAGGCCTGGCTAGATTTCCGACCTGACAGCGGGCGAGAAACTGGACCACAGCGGTGGCCTGCCTGAAGGGGTCGGGGTCTGCTGTTCCTTCCCCGGCCTCGGTAGGGCCGGGCAGCCGGGGACCCAGAGATGCCGAGCAGGCTTCGCAGCGTAGCCCTCTGCGTTCCCGAGGGCCCCCGGCTTGAGAGGCAGTGGCCAAGCGGCCGGGCAGAAAGGGCACTTGGCGGCCTTACCGGCCCCGCGCGTCCGGCGGCTGCTCAGTCTCACCTTGGCCACGGCTCTCGCCCGTGCCCTTGAGGTCTCGCTGTCGTTTCTCCACGATGGACTTTTGCTGCTCGTGGCAAGGGAGCGTGAGCGTGCCAGAGAGCCTCTGTGGCTGACGATGTCTTAATTTGGAGGGTCTCCAGCGGAGCCTGGGTGTCTGGGATCTCGCGCTCAGGAGTAGGAAGAGGAGGGAAGAGAAGCGAGGGGAAGACCAGGAGGGTTGCAGTCAGGTCGGGCAGGGGTAATGGGGCACTACCTGCCTCGAGGGACCTCTAGGCGGGGGGTACCTTCCCTCCCACAGCGTGTTCCTTACAGTTTTCCTCCTCTGTGGGACTTGTCCGTATTTCGGAAACAAAGGAAAGGTATCTGATTTTGTGGACCAACAACGATTCTGAATGCTTCAGTGCACTGAACTGTTTTAACCTGTAATCGACCTTTTATGAATGATTACAGCAGTCATTCTTTGGTCACCGTTCCTCATTTGAGTACAGGAAACATGCTGTATTTGCTCTCTCTCGAATGTAATGGTGTGTGACTAATCCATGATAATAAACTGTTATAGGAACCTGAATTTCAGAGATGGGTCCTCTGGATTTTAGTGACCTACCTCCTCAGGTCTCTGGGGTCAGATGAATAGAATTGGCTGACATTGTTGAATATTTTCCTCCTTTCCTTGGTTCGCAGGAAAATCATATTCTCTGTAATAAGGACGTATGTCGTTTTTCTTTTTGGACAGTCTTTATCCACTTCCAAGAGCTTGGTTAGAGGTATAAAACTACTACTCTTTTTTTTTTCTTTTTTTCTTTCTTTCTTTTTTTTTTTTGATATGGGGGATTGGAACCCATGGGCGTGTAACCACTGAGCCACATCCCCAGTCCTTTTTAATATTTTGTTTAGAGACATCACCTCGCTGAGTTGCTTAGGGTCTTACTGAGTTACTGAGGCTGACTTTGAACTCATGATCCTCCTGCCTCAGCCTCTCTAGTCGCTGGGATTGCAGGGGTGCACCACCATGCCTGACTGAAATCATTGGAATATCAGACTCACAATTCAAATAGGTTGATCTATTAAAGAGAAAAGAGTGTAAATTTCTGCACAGCTAGGCTGGTTTTGGTATTGCTTTTCCTTATACACCCTACCAGACACTCTACTGAAAAATGAAATATTGAACATTTATGCTATTAGAAGTCAATATAGTCATTACCTTTTGGGGAGTTATGATAGGGCAGGGCTTAAGGAGAGTCTGTATTGGTAATCATCTTTTATTGATCTGGTCACATAGGTGGGTTTGGTTCATGAAATTAATTGAATTTACAGTTACCATGTTTATATCTGTAAGTAAATTATACTAAAATAAAAAGTTTTCAGAACTGTCAAGGGTCACTCCATAGAATACTGGATGCTACTGTACTTCTCAACTCTGCCTAGTTAATTTTTCTCTTGGGAGTGCAATATCCCAGTGTTGGAGTTCATCAACTCAGAAATCTCTTTTGGTTCTTTTCTGGGTCCTGGTATTGTCTATTAGCCAAAGGCAACTACAGTTTCCAAGAGATATTGTTGCTTACCTACCTTAAGGACTTTGCTTCATGTTGTGTAAAATAGCCAGGTACACCAGTAATCCCAGCCACTCCAAAGGCTGAGGTGGAAGGATTGCAGGTCAAGGCCAGATGTGGCAACTTAGCAAGACCCTGTCTCAACATAAAAAATAAAAAGGACTGGGGATGTAGCTCAGTGGTAGAGCACCCCTGAGTGCCATCCCCAATACCACACACACACAGTCCTGATGTGTAAAATAAACAGATTCTCTACTTCATAAATT
>JAJEJO010004295.1:74334-127922 GCA_020662805.1 Glaucomys volans | reverse complement strand
GGTTTATAGTAGAGTCATACGAACATATTTAGGCTAAGCAAATTTAGGTCTATCTGCTTGGCAAAGAAGAACAGGATAATAATAATTAAAACAGGAGAGTTCTGCCCTCCCTTTCTCTGAGTGTGGAACCCAGCATAAACCTGAGGTGGGAGCTGGGCATCTGCTGCTGCCTCCTCAGTCAGCCTCCATTCCAGCTGGCTTCTCAATGGAAGCATCTCTTTCCACCAACTGCATTCCTAATGTTTAAAGATGGAGCGTGATTTCTTCTCTTCACTCTGGCTCAAGCCAACTACTTGAGATGGTGTCCAAGTAAGGCACTTGACAATCTGGCTGCGTTGGTCTTACTGTGAATGGGCACTGTGTTTTATGGGCTCTTTAAGGGATTTGCGAAGGCAGTTTTGACAGAACTTAATCTTTGTCTTGTGAACTGCCTGGGGAACCAGACTCCTGAGTGGGGATGCACTCCACAGGACAACACGTGAGTGTTAGCACTGTCTGAGTGCCGGGTTGGGCCCGGACCCAAATGATCCACTTTCCCATTGTGCCGTAGCTTCAGAGATTGCAACATTTGAAGAAGGCAGAAAATTTCATACATAGGGAAACATAGAGACAGATTTTGAAAAATGTTCTATTAAGATTTTTGTGGATATTTGTAAAACCATATACATGCTATTTTCCCACTTTGTATTAGACAATACATTTATTTTATCCACTTTCTATGTTATTTCCTCCCTAAAGGACTTTACTGACTTCTTTCTTCCCCCCTCCTCCTTTTATGTGGTAAATATCAGCTCAGTGTTTTGGTCTCAGTTTAAACTTTATTTTTTAAACATTATTTTTCATGTGCACCTTTCCTGACCCTTTGAACCAATTTCCTCATGATCTAAATTTTGACAGGAACTTGAAGTTCTTAGTAACTTCTCAGCACATTTGTAATTTCTTCTTCACTGTTTCTCTTCTTCCCAGCAATAAGAACAGGAATCATGTTCATCTTGTCCACTGTCCCCAGTGTGTAGTAAAATGACCTAGCACATGTTGGGGGTCCAGTGAATACTTGGTGAATGAGTTGAACATTGATGTTGTGGTAGATTATTAACTGATGACCCCAATGAATCATGACCCTCAGTACCTGAGCCCTTGAGCAGTCCCCTTCCACAGTGATGCTGAGCATGGCCATGTGACTTGCTTTAGTCAGACATCAGTGGATGTAATTAAAGCAGAGGCTTGACAAGTGCTTATGTGGTGGAACTTGCCTTCACTGGAAACTGCCACCATCAGTTGAGGAAGCTGCTTGCTCTTTGAGGATGAAAGACCACCTGCAGCCTGGGCATTGTGGTGCATGACTATAATCCCAGTGGTTCAGGAGGCTGAGGCAGAAGGATGGAGAGTTCAAAGCCTGCCAGCAATTTAGGGAGGTCCTAAGCAACTTAGTGAAACACTGTTTCTAAATAAACTGTGAAAAAGGACTGGGGATGTGACTCAGTGGTTAAGTGTCCCTGGGTTCAGTCCCCCCGCCTCAAAAAAAGAAAAAGACCACGAAACAGTGGAGAGAGAGGCCCAGATTTACTGGCTGAATGCGGCTTGGGAGAAAGCCCAGGCAACCCAGAGAAGTGTTCTGGAGAAATGATGCTTAAATTGAGACCAAAAGAATGAGCTGGTGTTCACTAGATAAAGCAGGAAGGGACTAAGGAAGGTGTTGATATAGATCAAGGTCAAATTTTAATAGCTGATTAGTATTTCATTACAGGGCTATATTTTTAACTAATCTCCATTGATGGTTAGTTAGATTATTTGCCATTGTTTATTTTTTGCAAATGATGCCAAAATAAACATATTCCAAATTTTTGCAAGCATGTTCTTTATTTCCTTGCAGTAATTTCTGGAGGTAGGTTTAATAATACAACAAATGTGTATTTTAAATGTATATTCAGATTGCTGGACTGTTCTCTAAAAATATTGCATCACCTTTTTAGTGTTGATTTCTCCTGGATATTTGCCAATCTTATAGGTGAAAAAACTACTTATACTAGGATGTCTATTTTGAGGGGGGCGGTTTACTATGGATTGAACCCAGAGATGCTTTACCACTGAGCTACCTCCCCAGTGTGTGTATGTATGTATGTATCTATCTATCTATGTATCTATCTGTCTGTCTATCTATCTAGGCATTGGATCTAGGAGCACTTTATCACCGAGCTATATCCCTAGCCCTTTATTTTGAGACAGGTCTCATTAAATTACTGAGGCTGGCCTTGAACTTGCTATCCTCCTTCCTCAGCCTTCTCAGTTTCTGGGATAAGAGGTGTGTGTCACTGTGCTTGGCTAGTTTTGGTCATATTTTTAGAAAGGTCTTAACGACTTCAAGATCAAAAAAATAGTCACCAATATTTTCTTCTGCTAATTTTATGATGTTTTAAATTTTTATTTTAATACCATATCACATATCTATTTATGTATGTTAAGACAGGGTCTCACTAAGTTGCTTAGGGCCTTGCTGAGTCTGGCCTCAAATTTGAGATTCTCCTGCCTTAGCCTCCTGAGCATCTGGGATCACAGGCATGTGCCACCACACCTTGCTACGATGTCTTTTATGATAAATGAATATATTCAAGTATACATTGGTCTTCTGTAACTTGTTTTTGGTACTATTCAATTGTTTTTCTGTTGGGGTGTTTGTCTTTTAGTGATTTGAAAAGACAAAGTGACCAGGAACTGTTGTCATATGTTCATTTTCTAGTTGATGATTTGACTGTCAGTTTTGATTTTTCTGTGTTTTGCTGTAGGAATTTTTTAAATTATTAGATAGTCAGACTTACCAGTTTTTTTCTTTATTTAGTTTTGATAATTTTATTAATTTTTTGGTATTAGGCATTGGATCTAGGAGCACTTTATCACTGAGCTATATCCCTAGCCCTTTATTTTGAGACAGGTCTCATTAAATTACTGAGACTGGCCTTGAACTTGCTATCCTCCTTCCTCAGCCTTCTCAGTTTCTGTGATAAGAGGTGTGTGTCACTGTGCTTGGCTAGTTTTGGTCATATTTTTAGAAAGGTCTTAACGACTTCAAGATCAAAAAAATAGTCACCAATATTTTCTTCTGCTAATTTTATGATGTTTTAAATTTTTATTTTGTAAAACAAATGTTTTATTCATTTGAAATTTATGTTGTTATTACGAGTAAGGTGGGTATTTGATTGTTTTTCAAGTGGGTAGACCAGTGCTATCCATTTGCTCTTTCTATCATTAGATAGAAATGTCCTGTGTGAGCTGTCCATTGTGGTGGTTAGTAGCCACAAGTCGCTGTTGAGTACTTAAAATGTGGCATGTGCAGTTGAGGAACTGTGCTTTGGATTGTATTTAACTAAATGAATTCGCTGCACATGACTAGTGGCTGTGCATCAGACTTTGCAGAGGTAGACAGCTACCCAGTGCCATTTGTCGAATAACTTTTCCATGCTGATTTTAATACCATATCACATACTAAATTCTCACTGGTATGTGTGTCTTTTTCTAGACCACTTCCTGTTGTAGTCATTCAAATTCTATTCAGGTTTACTAGGGTTTGGTAGTATCTTTAAAAATAATTCATTATTTATTATCAGAAATTTCCTGACCAGGTTCACTTGCTTATATATTCAGATTGCCAGATAATTTTGGCAAGTTTCCTGCAAACATCCCTCCTCACGCTCTATAGGATTGGAATGGCATTAACCATATATTCATTTAGCAAGGATTTAGCTTGTTGCAGTGTAATGAGTGTCTCTCACTAAAACAAGGCATGACTAAGATTAAGATTTGGAAGGTGAGTAGGTGCACTGTGTCCATGGTTGCTGTGGGCCTTGGCAGTTAAGTGTGGGATTTGGGATATGGGAGGCCAAGGAGAGATTATTATTATTATTTTTTCTTTGTTTCTGGTACTGGGGATTTAACCCAGGCCCTTGCATATGCTTGGCAAGTGCTCTACCTCTGAGCTATTTTATTTTGAGATAACATCTCACTAAGTTGCCTGGCCTCGAATTTGTGCTCCTCCTGTCATAGCCTCCCAAGTAGCTGAGATTACAGGTATGCACCACTTGGCCTGGAGAGATTATCCTTTCTTTCTTTTTTTAATTTAAAATATTTCAATCAGACAAGTGTGTATAAAAGTGATACATATTATGTCTACATTATGTGTTTTTCTCACCCCCTCATCTCCCCTTGGTACTGGGGATTGAACCCAGTGGTGCTTTACCACAGAGCTACATCCCTATCCCTTTTGATTTTTTATTTTAAGATGGGGACTTGATAAATTCCTGAGGCTGACTTCAAATTTTCAATCCTCCTACCTTGGCCTCCTGAGTCTTTGGGATCACAGGTGTGCCCCACCATATCTGGCTCTACATTGTATGTTTTTAGCAAGGTGTCTGATTAGAAAATGGTGAATGGCTGGAGAGAAGAGTGTCTACCAGGAGATTAGTTAGACCGTTTCAGCAATTGAGGCTATAAATGATGATTTCTTGGGTTAAGGTGACTATTAGATATTTAGGAAGTTGAACTAGTAAGGTGTGCTAGTGGGATTTTGAGGGTGAGAAAGAGTTGGAAGTATGTGGGATGTCTCCCAGGTTTTCAGCTTGTGGAGCGAAGTCAATCAGGGAATAACTCTAGAGGAGTAGGTTGAAAGGGTAGGGATCTTAACTTCCGTTTTTGACAGAAAGCTTTATTTTGGGACCTTGAAGACATCTAATTGAAAATGTTAGATTGTGAGCCTGAAGCTAAGAACAGAAGTCGGCTGGAGGACGTACATTTGAATATTGTTGGTACAATTGTTGGATTGCCTAGGGAGGGGTGTGGAAACAGGAGAAGGGATGTGGCAGGTTGGATTTGTGGGAATCCATGGTAAGGATCATTTGAATGTGGCTGTACTCACAAAAGAGGCTGAGAAGGTACACCTATAGAGATAGAAAGAAAGTGGGAAACTAGGGAAGAGTGAGTTTCAAGGAGAAGTTAAGAAGTAGGTTCAGATATAAAATCAAATGCCTAAGAACTAGAAAGCATGTGTTAGATTTATTGAAATGGAGATTTTTGCTGATCCCAGTGAGACCAGCTACTGAACATGGTGGAACAGGTACTCTTGGGTGAGAAGTGACAAAGTATGCTCTGTAAATATAGCTGAATTTTGGGGTATAGCTAAATAAACACCCTGAATCAGAGATATTTGATTTTAAAAGTGCAAAGAAAAGCCAGGTACATGCCTGTAATCCCAGCGACTTGGGAGGCTTAGGGAGGAGGATCATGAGTTCAAAGCCAGCCTCAGCAATTTAGTAAGGCCTTAAGCAACTTAGTGAGACCTGGTCTGAAAATAAAAAGTGCTGGAATGTGGCTCAGTGGTTAAGTGCTTCTGGGTTCAATTCCCAGTACCAAAACAAAAAAACAAAAAAGTGCAAAGAGAAGGTGGTAACAGGGATCAGGAAGGGATTTTTTTTCAGCCATGTAGGTTTGGTTTTGTTTTCTTTTGTGGTACAGAGGATTTAAACAAGGGGTACTCTACCACTGAGCTATATCTATCCCCACCCCCCACCTTTTTCTTTTTTGAACCAGTATCTCACTAAGTGGCCTAGGCTGTCCTCAAACTTGCAGTCCTCCTGCCTCAGCCTCCCAAGTCACTAGGATTATAGTTGTGTGCTACCATGCCTGGCAGGGATTTTTTTGGAGGGGAAAAAAAAAAAGGGATGTGAAAGACTTAGACTTCCTGAGAACAAATTGAAGATATTTGGATAGGGGGAGAGAATAGCAAAGCAAAATATTCTAGTCAGTTTGGGTGGATGGCTTCTAGCACATAGGTAGAGGAATTGGCATTAGATGGTTGCTCTTTTCTATTGTTCGAAGATGGAGGAAGAAAGGTGTTGGTGAAGGTGTAAGTCAGTTTTTACGCTGTGTGGTGGAAATGGAAGTTAGTTCCACAGATGACTTCTTTTTGCTCTGAAATACATTAAAAGGTCTTCTGCTGAGAAAGGGGGATGGGTGGTTGGAGTTTGGAAAGTAGAGGTTTGAGACATAGGCATGATGAATAGCAGAATAAGCCAGCACATTCTTTTTTGTAAGCTGTAGATCTTCAGCTCGCAAGCTGCTTTGTAAATTAAAAGTACTATCCAAGTGTCAGTTGATATTTTGAATTGTTGAATTAGCAAAAATCATAATTAAAGGTTTTTCCATCTTCCCAATTTAGGTTTCAATGTGGAGACAGTAGAATATAAAAATATCAGCTTCACAGTATGGGATGTTGGTGGCCAGGACAAAATCAGACCTTTGTGGCGACATTATTTCCAGAACACCCAAGGTAAAGTTTGGTACTGTCTATATTAAATGTATCTAAAGATGCTCTAGATGCTTTGTTTTGGGACCTTGAAGCTTTATTTGGACTCTTAACTCATTTCCTCTTTTCTATTGGTATCACTTACTAGAAAAAAATTTTTTTTGAGATGTGGTCCCTATGTTCCTAGTAAAAGAACTTGAGCTTTAACTCCTTTTAATTCAGAATGGTTAGAAAGTAGTTAAACTTGGGGCTGGGGTTGTAGCTCAGTGGTAGAGTGCTTGCCTTGCTTGTGTGAGGCACTGGGTTTGATCCTCAGCACCATATAAATAAATAAAATAAAGGTATTGTGTCCATTTACATCAAAAAAATTTTTTAAAAAGTGGTTAACCTGATGAATTTCATCTTTTCAGTTCATTGAGAGTTATTAATGAATTTCCAATTTTTAAAGAGTGTAAATTCCATTAACTGTTTTATACCTGTTGAGATTATCTGAAAATCATGCCTCTAAAGAAAACAAGATAAATAAGGATGGCTGAAACCCAGAATCCCAAATCCTGGTCACAGTTTTTCCCTGCTGTGTTCATGTATGTGCTTTAGAGCAGGCTTTACACATACATGAACAGGCATGAATATCCCAGATTATCATGTTATTGGTTTCCTAAAAGTAAGGATTTAGGGGCTGGGGATACAGCTCAGTTGGTAGAGTGCTTGCCTCGAAAGCACAGGGCCCTGGGTTCAATCCCCAGCACCGCAAAAAAAAAAAAAAGGTAGGGATTTTAATGTACTCATCCATTAATCTAATATTGCCTGTATTTTAGAAAAACAATGCCTTACTGAATATTGCTTATTAAGATAAGTCATAGGGCTGGGGATATAGCTCAGTTGGTAGAGTGCTTGCTTTGCAAGCACAAGGCCATGGGTTCAATCCCCAGCACCGCAAAAAAAAAAAAAAAAAAAAGATAAGTCATAACTGTTCACATGGTTTTTACACCCTGATTCTCATGTAGAATCTTCACCATATGTCATCTGTTGATTACTCATTTTAGAATTTACTTGGAGTATATTACTTTTGAAGATTCTACTGCTGATGGGATTTTCATTGCATAATTTTGATTGACTTGAACTTGCCAATCTTTCCAGTCCAAACACCCAAGTCCACTTATCCTTTTGTATTTTTCATCATTGTGTCAGAAGTTACCTTTTGGACTTAGCTGTATTTGCAGTTATCTTCTCAGCCTATGGATTTTAAAATGTCTTTGAGGATGATGTAATGAACCCTGCGTACCCATGACTCAGCCTCTGTGGTTCTGGACACTTTGCCCATCCCTGATGTGATGCCTTTGACTCACACATCCTGCAGGGTTCATTTCTAGCTGATGAAGTCTTGTTTTGTTTTTTAACATAATCTGTATTCAATTATTAAACTTCCAAAATTGATTCCTTTATATCTAATATCCAGTCTTTATTCAAATTTCCCTGTTCTTATCAAACATAGCCTTTCTGTTTGATTTGTCTGCATCCAGGATCAAAGTTCACATATTGCATTTCATTTCTCTGTCACTTCACTCTCTTATTCTACAACAATTCTCCCTCTCTCTCTCTCTCTCTTTTTTTTTCCTATGCCAGTAGTTTTGGTTAAATCCTTAGTCTACGTTCTGGATCTGTCTGATTACTGTGGTGCCATTTAGCTTGTTTTTTTTAATCTGCGGATCCCCTGGAAACTGGTAGCTTGTTATAGAGGCTTGATTAGAATCCACTTCATTTGGGGGCAAGAATGCTTAAGTATTCATCCTGTTACATCACATAGAATATATTAATTAATTAATTAATTAATTTATTTATTTATTTATTACAAGAAGTTTGGTTATTGCGCTTAAAAAAGTGTGTTTTCGGTTTTTTTTCCTTTTTAAAAAAGATTTTATAGCTAGGCACAGTGGTGCACACCTGTAAACCCAGGAGGTTGGGGCAGGAGTGTTGCAAGTTTGAGGCTAGTGTGTATGATTTGGTGAAACCCTGTCTCAAAATAAAAAATAAAAAGGGCTGGGGATGTAGCTCAGTGGCAGAGCATTTGCCTAGCATGCAGGAGGAAGCCCTGGGTTTAATCCTCAGGGCTGCCCCCCCCTCAAAAAAATTTTTTTGTGGTAAAATATGCATAACATAAAGTTTACCACTTTAACAATTCTTAAGTGTACCATTGAGTGGCATTAAGTACCATCCCAGTGTTCTGCAAGCATCATCACTATCCATTTCTAGAACTATTGCATCACTGCCAACAGAAACTCTACTCAACAGAATCTCCATACCCATTAAGCAATAACTACCATCCCCATCCCTCCTCCTCTCACCCCTAGTAACCCTTATTCTGCTTTCTGAAATTGCCTATTTTGGATATTTCAGATAAGTTGGAATCATGTAATATCTGTTCTTTTGCACCTGGGTGTCTGACTGCTTTCACTTGGCATAATATTCAGGGTTCCTTTGTGTTGTATCATGTATCAGAACTCCATTCCTTTTATGACTAAATAATATTCCACTGTTTGGAGATAATCACCTTTTGTTTATCTATTGATGGACACTTGGATTGCTTTCACCTGACTGTTTTGAATAATGCTGCTTTGAATATTCAGGTACAAGTATCTGTTTGAGTCCTTGTTTTCAGTTTTCTTTTTTTCCCCTTGTACTGAAGATTGAACCCAGGGGCACTTTACCACTGACCAACATTCCCCAGTCATTTTTATTTTTATTTTGAGACAAGGTCTCTAAATTTCTGGGAGGCTGGCTTTGAACTTACCGTCCTCCTCCTTCAGCCTCCCAAATAACTGGGATTACAAGTGTGTGTCACTGTGCCAGCTTCATTTCATTTCTTTTGGGTATTTACTTAGGAGTGGAATTGCTAGGTAACTTTTTGTTTTCTGTTTTTTTTTGTGATGGTGGTGATGGTGGTGGCAGTAAAATGCATATAAAATTTACCATCTTAATCACTTTTTTTTTTTTTTTTTTTATAAGGGATTGAACCCAGGGATGCTTTATCACTGAGGCACATATCCAGGGGGCCACATCGTTGTTTTAGAAATTTTTTTATTTTGAGACAAGAGTATCATTATATTGCTTAGGGCCTTGCTATGTTGCTGAGGCTGGCTTTGAACTCGACATCCTCCTGTCTCAGCCTCCTGAGTCACTGGAATTACAGGCATGCGTCACTAGGCTCAGCTTAATCACTTTTAAGTGTATAGTTCTGTGGAATTAAGTGCACTTCATAATGTTGTATAATCATGACAATCATCCATCTTTATTACTCTTTTCATCTTGTAAAACTGAGTTTCTGTATCCATTAAACAATAACTCCCTATCTTCCCTTCTACCTAGCCCCTGGCGACTGCCAAGTTTTCCCACTTTCAGTGATGCCAAATGGGTTCAGATGGCATCCGCCTACTTCCCTCAAAATTAAGTTCCCCATCCACCTTTCACCTCATGATTTTAGCTTCCATTAAGGGCTGTTGCGTAGATCAGTTCATTCATTAGGAGTTACAAAATGGTGATTTCTCTAAATCCTATTATTCCTTCTTGCATTTATTAGCTGTAATCTTTCTAAACAAAGAATTCCCTCATTGAAGATTTGGTTTCACTGAAATATAGTTTGTTCAAGGAAGGCAGGATGAATGCTTTATTCTTTCATTGATTTTTTTTTCCTCTTTGAAGAAACCACTTGAAAATCTCAGTGACCTCCATCGTGAGGCTTATTTAGATTTTTTATACTTTGTGTTTCAGTTCATTGCAGATTTTTTTTGATAGCTCAATTGTATGTATTTATCTTGGACTGATACTTCCCAGTTTGGCTAACCCTTTGCAGCTCTTCATCTGACTGGAAAGCAGAATACTTGGGTTCGCACCCCACAGCTCTGTGAACCTTGAGAAACTTAACTGATCTCTCCTGTCTCCATTGCCTCACCTTCAAATGGAGACACCTGCATCACTGGGCTGAAATGAGATTAATTTAAAAAATGCTTAGTTCTGTGGCTGAGGTAGCAGGCACTCACATTGAAGCCCAAATTGTCTGAGGTTTCACTTTGTCGTTCTCTGGCAAGATTCTTTTTTCCTACCCTACTCACGGTTTTCACATTCAAGCACCACATTGAAGTACCTTTTTATCTTCAGTCTTCTGTTCATAACAAGCCTAATTTTACTGAGTTTCAGTAACTATTGCTTTGATGGCAGTGAGCTGGCTTTTTTCTAGGTCCTTGGGGTAGGTAATTTGGGCTCTTCATGAAATAGCACATGGGAGCAGTTTGAAGAATGGGTTTGCTGTCTCTGGCTGGACCACATGTCTCAGCCTGAGTAGTCTTGGATGCTGCCCCTGTTCTTTCTGCCAACTTCCCAAAGGTCAGGCTGTCATTTCAATTTTCTGTATCAGTGTGTCAAGTATGACAGAATTTAATGCATGCTTTTAGCCCTCTATTAAGACATTTTACTGTGCGGGTTTTACCTGTATGAATTGGAATGTGAACTGTTTATGCAACTTCTAATGAATATGTGGTGTGGATTGCATAAAATGGTCCATTCTCATGTAGAAAGGTTTTTTTTAAATCCTTGATTATATGTTCAGTTATTTTAATTTGTTGAATGGCAATATATTTATATAGTTTGAAATTCAAAAATAAGGAAAAGCGTGTATAGAGAAAAATCACCATTTTATTCCTCAGTTCCTCTCCATAGATATCCACTTGTGTATCTGTCTAGACGTATTTAATGCATCTACACGTATGTATACATACATGTGTGCACACATGCACATACTTTTGAGAAACATTATGCCATTCATGTACAAATGTACCTTTTCTAGGTTCTCTTAGATCAGAAGTGTGGTCAGTCTGATGCTGGATTCTTAGGTAAGTGCCTGTGTGAAAGCTGAGGATAAAACAGGATCTAGTATTCGGAAGTTTTATTGTTATTAGGAATGGCAAAGGGATAACACGTCAGCTTCTGCTCTGTCAGTCTTCTGCGTTAGTCTAAGGATTTCCTTGAATTTTTGGCTTGTTATGATTAGAGTCCAGAACTGCTGGTAATATATCAAACATTTGGAGGGAGTTTTGAATGTTTTGCATTTTTTCATTGTTAATCTGATGTGATGTAACTGGTATGAATTTGATTCACATCCAAACCCCAAACCTTGGGCACTTGTGTCTGCCGTCATAGGCTCCCCCAGCAGCTGAGTCAGGCAGCTCTTGGGTGGGCCTGGGACCCACAGAGGCCAAGGGGGGCGGGCCTGCCCTGGTTTTCTTTCCTAGACAATTGTGAGATCTTATTGTCAGAGGGAACTAAGAGGTTGTCTTGTCCCAATCCTCTTTCCCTTCTGCGGTGTTCCCAGGAGTTGTGCTGAAGCTGGGCATACACATCCCTGTGGCAGGAGAGCCTCCTGAGCAGCCCGTGACCTCTCCAGCCCTGCCACGCCTGCTCAGTGCTGCCTCTCTATAGATGCGTCTTACCCGCCCGCCTTCCGTCTCCTTACAGTGCCGTGAGGTACCTTGGAACCTTTTTATGCCGCAGCCCTTCAGATGCTCGAAGACTGCTCCCAGCCCTTCACTGACTCTCTTTCTCGAGGTGAAACCTCCTCGGCTCTCAGTTGTTCTTCATATGTCCTGGTCATTTCTTTGAGTTCCTCCAGTTTACCGGCATCTTAGAGTGTGGGTCCAGCGCGGCCCTTGTAGTGTTGCCAGGACGGTGTGACTGTGTACCTGAAAGTTCACTTGTTATCACCAGTGTCCCAGAACCTGAACTGGGTCGAGTTAGTTCTCTGAACGGCCACTTCCCATTTTCATTTCAAATGATTTACTGTCAGCCAGACACCAAGTTGTTATTCTCACGTGGATGACTGCTGGAGACTGATAGTCTTGCCCGTCCTATACCTGGAGGGAGGGCCGCATCCCTCTTGTGAACCTCCTCTGCACATTCTTTTTTTGTTTGTTTTAGTTGTAGATGGACACAGTACCTTTATTTTATTCATTTTATTATGTGGTGCTGAAGTTTGAACCCAGTGCCTCACACGTGCGTGGCAAGCGCTCTACCACCGAGCTACAACTGCAGCCCCTCTGCTTCTTCCTCCCTCCAGTGTAGCAGTGACTGGGTTTGTGCAGGATTCAGCCTCCTTTACTCAGGTGTGAGATGGTGGTACCTTGTTTTAGCCTGACCCAGTATCTCCCTTCCTGGGATTTCTCTGATGTTACGGTGTGAGCTGCAGATGTTCCCATCGAGGTGTGCTGGGTTTGTTGTCTCTGTTCAGCAAAGAATTGAAGAACAGACATAGGTAGCAAGAAAGTAGGTCTACTGAAAAGAGAGAAGGATGCAGAGATAGACTTCTCCGAAGGAAGGGACCCCAGAGCTGGGAATCTGCGAAGGGACTTTTGGCTTGTTCTTTTTATGGTCTCTGGAATTTCCTCCTTTCCTTGTCTCCTCCCCTGTCCACACACTCCTCACTATTACTGATTGGTGTCCCTCTGTCGCCATGTCATTTTACTTGTTCTCCTAGATTCTCCACTTAGGAACATGAGTACGGAAGTATCTTTCTGATCGGTTCCCCAACTTGTGTCCACAAGCACTTTAATCAAGCAGGAGTTTGACCTCACCAGAAGGCCCTCTCCATGGTCCTTTGTTCTGGTGACCCTGCCCCTGTCCTCCTCACTTGCCATCTTGCCCTGGCTGCCTAAGCCTTTCTGGATCTCCCTCACAAAAACTTCTAAACATCTATTACCTGGAGTTAGGCCAGATTTCACAGGTGAAGGGTACAGTCTTAGAGCAGATTCCCTCACCAGCTGTAGCAAGTTCAGGGTTCCCAAACCACCCTCACTTCCGACTAGATAACTATAAAATTTGCTGTTTTCTCCTGTCCCTACGGGTTTAATAGTTTGCTTAAATGACTTGCAGAACTCTTGAAAGCACTGTATTTTAAAATAGACTTGATTATGGTAAAGGATACAAATGAACCAGTCAAAAAGACAGACACAGACCTGGGAGGGTACCAGACACAAGGTTGCCATTCTCCACTCCCCATGGAGTCAGGATAAGGTACCTTTTAGCACCTTGATGTGACAGTGTACAGATGGCCAACCAGGGAAGTTTACCTGAGCTTTCATGTACAATTTTTATCAGGGCTTCATTACAGAGGCAGGGTGGATTGACTCATTGGCCCCACCCGCCCCCAGGTGATCTTGTTAGTATGAACTACCTTGGGTCTACCATGAGTCACCTCATTAGCATAGACTATCAGGTGTGGGCCCACTATGACAGAGACGCTTCTCTTACTCTGAAAATTCTGGAGACAAAGGTCAGCCAAATCCTTTTTTATACAGAAGCCCATGGAAATCTCTTGACCCAGGAGCGTGACTCAGAAGTATGAGTGATCTAATGCCTGTGGTGTTCCTCTTGACCATGTGGGATGAGTAGGGAAGGGTGAATGTTTTGTGCCCTGGGTGGACGATTCTGAGAGGCTTTTCATGTGACTTCTTAGAATGTCCAGTACCGTCAAGCACTGATCACACAGCAGTGGCCAGTTTTTTAGTAGCTGTCCCTGCTTCTCTGATTTGCTCCCTGCTCCCTGGGATCATGTCCTAGAGAAAACACCTGCACCTCGGCCCTGGCCTCCAGCTTTGCTTTCTGTGGACCAGCCCTAGAACACTTATTTTATTAAACTTTGAATGTTTTTCAAAATTGTTTTTTTCTCTGATAGAGAAATTAAGTGACTAAGAAATGAGCCTAACCGTTTCTCTGGGTAGTCCTGTTATTGTTAGGCTGGTGAAGGGCTGTCATACTTCTGAAAAAGACATACAAGGTGACTGTACGGAGCTTCCTAACTCTAGAGACCACCTGTCCCTTCATAGTGATTGCTTTTAGTGAGATGCACCAGAGGCAGGGAGAAGCTCTAAGGATATATAGGCAGCTTCTTTTCCCAGGTTCACGTTACTAACATGTAATTTCTTTCCAGGTCTGATTTTTGTGGTTGATAGTAATGACAGAGAGAGGGTCAACGAGGCCCGGGAAGAACTAACCAGAATGTTAGCAGAAGATGAACTCAGAGATGCAGTTTTATTGGTGTTTGTAAATAAACAGGTATCTTGCTGGTTTTCTGAATACTGGGACTGAAATTTACTGTCAGAGGTCTCACCTAAATATCTAGATATTTAAATTAGAGGTCTGCCTCCCTCTCTCCAGTCCTAACCCCAACCTCTCCCACCATCTTACTTTTGGAATGCCTTATGTTCATTCATTCACTCC
The DNA here is from genome assembly GCA_020662805.1 of Glaucomys volans. Lineage (NCBI taxonomy): Eukaryota > Metazoa > Chordata > Mammalia > Rodentia > Sciuridae > Glaucomys > Glaucomys volans. The sequence continues at coordinate 113,365 of JAJEJO010004295.1, read as the reverse complement.
ATGGATAGCTGATTGAGCAGCTCCTAAGTTCCCCACTCTGTTTTAGATATTGGGTAAATATCAATGAGCCAGGCAGACAAAATTCCCCCTGCTCATGGAGTTGACATTCTAGTGGGAAGAGAGGCAGTCAGCAAATAAATAATCTGTGATGCCTTGGGTGATAAGTGTTGAAGTGACATTCTGAGCCAAGAAGGGAGCCACGTGGTTCTAGGAGCAGACGAATGGGGGAAACAAGAGGAGATGGGATTGGATCCTACAGGCCTGTACTTGAGGAGGAAGGGACTTGTACATAACTGTAAAGCAGTAAAAGAGCTGGAAGAGCGCAGAAGCACCCAGCTTCAGGAGCTAAGCTGAAAGGCGGGTCCCATGGAACTGTGCCAGCACAGGTGACCCTGTTACCCAGGGACTGCTTCCTTCCACTTCCTCTCAGTGGAGGTGTTTGTTATGTAATTGAGATCGTACTGTTTTGACAATGTTGTGGTCGGTTTTGTCACTTCAGATTTATCAAGCACATTTGCTCTTTTCATTCCACTCTTTGTAAACTTGCTTTTCCATGGTGGATGGATCATGATTCACTCAGCTATTACCTTGCTTGCTGTTCAGTTTGGAAGTCAGCGCAGTTTCACTAGTGAACATCATGGATTTAAAAAGAAAATAATTTGTTGTTTTTGGGTGTAAACTTGAAAAGCAGTTCAAAATATCAAGTGAAATATTCTAATCCTGCTTTTCAGAGTAAATTATTAATTTTTAAAAAATCTCTCTCCAGAGATATAATTTTCTATACTTATATAAGCAATTATATGATTGTATTTATATTTAAATTCTAGAGATTGTACTATGCGATCCTTCCATGCCAGTACGTCTAGATCTTTCTTCTTCAGTGCTAATATATTCAAATTTAGTTTTGAGCTTACTGTGTGCCAGGCATGGTTCTAGGCACTTGGAATACATCAGGGAACAAGACAGAGTTTCCTGCCTTTGTAAAACTTGAATTCTAGTTAGGGGAGACAGATAATACATAGTAAACATAGGAAATAAGTCACTTTTGTAATGTGATCACAGGGGTAAGTGCCGTGTTAAAAAGATAGAGCAGGCCAATTAGAGGTCACAGGGCCTTGGGCCCCAGAGGTCTTGGGGCCCATCCTAAGAACTCTGGCTCTTGCTTTGAGAGATAGGTAGTGGAGTTTTGATTGGATGATTCAATCTGACTTTCACTGACTGGGTTGAGAATAGACTTTAGGGAGCAAGAGCAGAAGCAGGGAGACCAATTAGGAAGTTTTTTCAGTAACTCTTGTGAAAAAAACTGGGGGGGTGTTGGACCAGGGTGGTTGAAAAAGAGGTGGTGAGAATTGATCAGATTCTGAAGATTTTGTTTTTTTACCAGGGTTTAAACCCAGGGCTACTCTACCACGGAGCCACATCCCCAGCCCCTTTTTTAATATTATATTTAGAGACAGGGTCTTGATGAGTGGCTTAGGGCCTCCCTAAGTTGCAGAGTCTGGCCTTGAACTTGCAATCCTCCTGCCTCAGCCTCCTGAGGCACTGGGTTTTCAGGCATGCGCTGTTGCACCTGGTTGCAGATATTTTGATGGAAGAGCCATTGGAATTTCCTGACAGATTTGCTGTGGACTTGAGAGAGAATCAAAATAAAGATGATTTTTTAGGGTTTTTGGCCTGAGCAACTAAGAAAAGATTGTGGTTTAGGGTGCACCTTAGGAAGAAGAGCACATTTTATTGTATGGATATGAAATGACAAACTGACTTACATATTCTCTTTCTAGGATCTTCCCAATGCTATGAATGCAGCAGAGATAACAGACAAGCTTGGATTACATTCCCTTCGCCAGAGAAATTGGTACATTCAGGCCACTTGTGCTACCAGTGGAGATGGGCTTTATGAAGGCCTGGACTGGCTCTCCAACCAGCTTAAAAACCAGAAGTGACCTGAAACAGTCCATCCCCTGTGCAGTGTGGCAAAGCCAGCTGGCCTCCTCTGGGTGCATGTGCAGGTGTGAGGAGCCTTGGTGGCTGTGTGACTGGGAGTGGGGGCAGCTTTCTCACACCGTGCCTTATACACGCTATAAGAAAACCAGTATTATGTTTTAAGAAAACCAGTGTTTCATTTTAAATGCTACCTTCCATTTCAATAGCTTTGATGATCATTTTTGCAGTTGATGGAGGAGTCCTGAGGGCTCCCTGGTGCACGATAGCCAGAGTGGTCTTCAGGGTGGAAAGGGGAGTTGGAGAGGAGTAGAGACAGGTCTAGTTACAGTCCTGGGTCTGGCATCTCTGCTTACCTACAGTCCTGATAAACTTTGGTGTCATTTTGTAAGAAGGAAGGAATGAATTGCTTCCAAAGTTAGCAGCAGCTCACTTCTGAGTGCTTTAAAGCAGACGATCGAAAGTTAAAGGTACTTACTATGGAGTGAAGAGGTTCAGAACAGAACGTTTCCCTGAAGTTCTACTTTAGCCCAGGCTTCCAGATTTTAACATGTTTTAGTTAAAGAAATCAGTGATTTCTTTGTTAGTATCAGGTCTGTAACTCAAGAAAATTATCCAGCCCTTCCCTTAGGCTCCTCCCTCCATTACTTGCCAAATGGAGACCCTTGGGGAGTAGCTCAGTGTGAGGCCAAGGCTCTTTCCTGGAGCCCCACAGTCCATGGTGGAGCAGGGGTTCCCCTGGGGAGGGAGGGTGAGGGATGTTGCTTTTGTGTTCTGGTATCACCATCCTGGCTCAGGTTTTAGGCCCCAGGCTGCTGCTCCCACTTCCTACTGAGTGCCAAATACTCTCCACAGGCAGGAGGCGACTCCTGTGCGGAGTTGTCACCATGTTCACTGTCTTAGTCCACCTTAGGATATTGGTTAGTTTCTCTTCCCAGTATCTCACACTTGTGAGTTGTGAAAATTTGTGAGAAAGTCAGATTAATTTTGGGGAGGAAGTTCCCTCCCTGCCACCCGTGGCTTTGCCCCTGAGTTGGTGCTAAATCTTCTATAAAAAACATCTCTTGTCTAGATCACTCTCCCAGGCTCGCTCTCCCACTCTGGGTGGAGTAACATCTTAGGAACTATTTGGAAACAGTTTTATGCTTTATGTTGTCTCTAAATATTAGTTAGAATGAGACGAGCTAGGTTCACTCAGTCTTGGGGTCTTTTGCCCAAACAACTGTTGGCCACATGTGTATCTGGGCACTTCCACCTTTTAAGATTTTAAAATACATTTTTCAAAAGAAGTCTTGATTCAGGTTACAGAGATGGGAGGGTAAGTGAATTTTAACAAAAGTAAACCTTATTCATTGATGACAATGAAATTATAATAGGAAAAAATGGTAAATGTGAGACGTAATGTTTTTCTTTAAAGAATGCTTATTGCAATACTGGCAAGTCCAGATTTGGTTTTTAACAATAATTCCTGAGAATATTTAGATTGTACGCCTGAAATTGGCAGGGACTGTGTCTCATACTTTTGTATTTATGCTTAGTCCAGTGTACCTGGTATGGTGCTAGGCCTCCTTGAACACTCGTCGATTGGTTGGATAATAAAGAACTTGCTTTGGAAGGAGGAGAGGATGGAAACAGACTTCTTGAACTATAAAACCTCTTCCCCCGCCATCTTAGACTCTTGAACCTGCCTAGGCACATGTCCCAAGGATCCCTGTGGAGGCACTGCCCCAACCCTGGCCTTAGCAGTCAGTGGGCCTCACACACTTTTCATTGCAGTCTCTCACACTGTGACTTTGGAGCTGGGGAGTCAGGGTAAATGTAAGTGGGGGAGCAGCACTCGAGTGTAGTGGTGTTCAGCAAAGGCCCAGGTCCCTGAAAGCCATGTTCTCAACCTGAGATGTTGCTCACTAGTGCTCTTGGCCTCAGCTAAGAGCCTCAGCTTGTTTAACTGAACTGGGGATACTGGCCCCCACCATATGGGCTGTGAGGACTAGCAAGGCCTTGCGCTGCTCCTGCCCTGGGGACGCCTTGATGTCAGTGCTGGTGCAAACTGGCCAGCATTATCAATAGGCAAGAGCCATATCTCTTTCCTGCTCTCTATCCATTTGATGCCACTGCAAGTTCTGTCCGTTCTAACCATGCTGAGTGCCATGAGATCAGTTGGGATGCTCATGTAAAAAAGCGCACAACTGGTTCCTGTTTTCTTCCTTGTTTTTTTTTTTTTGTACTAAGGATTAAGCCCAGAGGTGTCCTATCCCTGAGCTACATCCCCAGCCCAGCCCTCTTTATTTTATTTTGAGACAGGGTCTTGCTAAGTTGTTGAGGCTGATCTTAAACTTGAGATTGCCCTGCCTCAGCCTCCTGAGCCACTGGGATTGTAGGTGTGTGCCACCTTTTCTTTTTTCCTTTTTGTATAATTCTGTGGGTTTGGGCATATTCGGAGCATACAGCTATCACCACTACTTACACCATTTCTGTCACCGCAGAAAGACCCTGGAACCACTGGTCTCACCTCCCCCACTCTGAACTGCTAACTCCTGATCCCTCTGTCTCTCTGGATTTCCTTTTTGGGCACAGGTGAGGGGTCTGGGGAGCTGGCAGGTGCTTTAGAAGTACGGAAGTCCTGAGTGGCTGGTGAAGCAGAGCCCCAGGGAAAGAGCCCCCGGTTCTGGCTGTGAACCAGGGGTGACAGGTGTGAAGAGGGGATGTTTGGTCACTGAGAATGGAAGAGCTCTGGAGCTGGAATCAGGCCCACAGAGCTCCCATCCTCCACCCGCTGGATTCAGCTGACCATTCAATCTCTGACCCTCAACTTTTTCACCTGGAAGCAGAAGTCGCCTGGCTTATCTGGGGGTACAGCTATATGACTTCCCAGAATATGGGATATTTTTGTGTATAGTGGGGGCTCTGTGAGTCCTACATGTCACAGAGCATGTAATTTGATCTATTGTAAGTAGTGCTATGAAAGGGCTAAGGATGGTTCACCTGCCATTACTCAGGACAGAAAAGGTGTGTTGTCTACGCTTTGAAGTTTGTGTCCCCATGTGACACTGTAAAGTGACCTAGGGTCTTTCACACATCTCCGGTAGAATTTCCTGAGTGGTATGTGAAAAATCTAATATGCTACGTTGAAGTTTTTTTTTTTCTTTGAAATTTTTGATCTTTAAAAAAAAAAAAATTGGGGGCTTGGTGGAACATGCCTATAATCCCAGCTACTCAGGAGGCCGAGGCAGGAGGATTAAAAGTGTAAGCCCAACCCAGGCAATTAGTGAGACCCTGTATCAAAATAGATGATAAAAAGCTCAGTGATAGAGCACTTGCCTAGCATCTCTGAGGCCCTGGCTTCAATCCCCAGGACTGCAAGAAAAAAAAAAAAAAAAAGAACATTGATGGTAGCTTTTTTGAGATGTAATTCCCATACTTTACATTTCACCAGTTTGAGTGTACAATCCAGTGGTTTTCAGTATACTCACAGGTGTGTGCACCCATCACTGCAATTTTGAGAATATTTTCTAAAGAAAAGACTCCCATGCCCTTTAGTAGTCACACTGCATTTCCCCTGTACCTCCAGCCCCGACAACCACTAACCACTGATCTCCTGTTTGTAGGGGATCCTTTTTTTCTGGGGGCATGTACTAGGGGTTGAACCCAGGGGTGCTCTCCCACTGAGCTACATCCCCAGCCCCTCTTTTTTAAAAATTATTTTTGACTTGAGTCAAGTTCTCTCTAAGTTGCCCAGGCTGACATTGAACTTTTGATTCTCTTGCCTCAGCCTCCCAAGTAGCTGGGATTACAGGTGTGTGCCCCTGCAGTGACTGGAATGCTTTTTGAAATTTTGTTTTTGTCACCACCCAAGGAGCATCATGCTGAGAACTTTTTTCTTTAATGCATGGCACAGGAAGTCCCAGCTAGGAGGGCACACAAACATTGGTGGATGATTGGGCTAGGTGACTTAGGAAGATGTCCATCTATTAGAACAGCTACTATATTTGGCTGATGCGTGCTTGCTGAGGCTTGTTGCCACTAGGTGGTGCTGCTGCTCCACCGTAGCCACCCCTCGCACAGTCCTGCCTGGGGTGGACTGAGGTTTCCAAGTGTGGGGGATTCCATCTCCCTGCCTGTGGTTAAGTGCTGGACACCAGGAATAACCTACAAGACAGGGATACAGCCAGGGATGTGTCTGCAAGAGAAAGTTTTCACCTTTCTCCTCCAGCAGTGTGCCAGTAACAGTAGTAAGGGGAGCGGGGACAGCAGCAGTAGCCCCAGCAGCCAGGCTGCCATTTCAGGCACAGTGGATATGATATTACAATTTTATGTCCATCTTCTCTCAGGCTCTCTATCACATTTACATTACAACCTCGGCTTTAAGATGATAGTAACTTGCTGGAAGCCATGTAGGCATGATTCAAATACCAGCCTGGACCCAAGTACACACAGCTGCCTCGAAGTCTGCAGAGACACCAGCCCCCCACCCCCAGTATGGTAGAGGAGGAGGAAAGGAAACAAAGACAAAACCTGTAATCACGAATGTCCTGTCACACGCATTGTGTTAATGGTGGAGTCAGCACAAAAAGACCAGGCGGGTCACAAACCTCATGTGTCATCTCAGTTGTATTTAGGGGGATGCAATGGTGCCCATGGACCCACTCTCCTGGTGGAAAAAGAGCCACTGAGCAAAGAAAGGGACTGGGTTTACACAGGTTGATTTGAGGGGTGGTCTGGTGAACATGCATCAGTTTGCTTGGACAGTCAGGAACATGGGCCTTTTGGGTCAAGGTCTGCTGACAGCAACTGAAGAGGATTTACTCTGGAGGAGATAATACCTCCTAGAAACTGTTTCCTTTAAGGGTGATAAACACTTCCTCCCTGTCTGCAGCTGGCTGGCGCCTGGAGATGTCCTGGGAGATGAAGGCTGTCAGTGCATGGCCTTCACTTCTACGTCTTTTTCTCAGGCCTCATTATTTGGGGAATTTCTTTTTCTTCATATCCATTAGGTGGTACAACTAAGTTTACCAAGAACCACCAAACTGTTCACTTCCAATAGGTAAACTGTCTGGTGCGGAAGTTATACCCCAATAAAGCTGCCTGAGATTTATGATCATGAACCAACAGTGACGAGAATGCCTCCCAGCAGGACTCAGTGGTGCTGCCGGCACTTTGAGAAGAGGGGGAAAGAACAGGCTTCCAGCCTCGGCTTGAAGGAGCTCAGTGCCACACACAGCCAGCCATTCCAGCTGGGGTGACTCGGATCCTTAGATCATCGAAATCTACCACTTGTTATCCTCTGTGTAAAATGGACCTCTTTGCTTTGCTGCAGACCATGTGTTTGAGAGCTTGAGGACAGTCGTGGCATTTTATCAAGTCTTTTTTATCTTAGATAAATCCCCAGTGTTTTTCACAGGACAAGGCTTCGAGACTTCCGTTGTCTCCTTGCTTTGAGCTGTCAGCATTCTTCAAACCCAGGGGCCTGATAATCTGCAGATGCCAGCCCAGTGCTGTGGCTAACAGTTTCCATCCTAGACTCAAGACTCTTTGGGTTTAAATCCCTGCTGCACCACAGGCCAGCTGTATTTTAAAAATACATACTGAGCCCTCATGCCTTCACTGGAGTCATGGGGATTGTGCTGACCCTCATTTTCTACTGTACAACCCTTGCAGGTGAGCTCAGGTTGGTCTGGTGACAGGTAGGCAAGGGAGAACTAACCGCAAGCTGTCACTTGCTCATAAGCCGAACAGATAACCAGAACCATTAGGAGAAGGGGCTCTTCTCCCATGGACTTTGGGTCCTTGGTAGAGAGGGTGATGGGGGATATAAACACCCTTGAGATCCCTGGCTCAGATGATCAGGAAGCAATTGGTTTACAATTTAGCCCGCCCTTTCTCCTTCTTCCCCCAAACATTTTTTCTCTGCCCATGCCTCCATACTGAGGCTTGAACTCAGGGACCCTTACCACTGAGCTACATCACCAGCCCTGTGTTAGGCAACTGCCTATTGCTGTTACCAAAACGACTGACAAGAACAACCTGGAGGAGAAAAAGTTTATTTTGACTCATGGTGTTAGAGACCCAGTCCCTGGTCAACTGACTTCATTGCTCTGGACCCAACCTGAGGCAGAACATCATGGCAGAAGAATGTGGAAGAAGAAAGCGGCTCAGTCATGGCAGCTGGGAAGCAGAGAAAGAGCAAGGAGCGGGTGCAGTGAAGCACATACATGCCTGAAATCTCAGCAATTCTGGAGGCTGAGGCCAGAGTATCACAAGTTCAAGACCAGCCTCAGCAATAGAGCCAGGCCCTCAGCAATTTAGTAAGACCATGTCTCAAAATGTTAAAAAGTTGCTGGAGATGTAGCTCAGTGATAAAAGACCCCTGGGTTCAATCCTCAGTACCAAAATCAATCAAGCGAGAAATCAAAAAGAAAAAGCTAGAAGGTCAGGGACAAAATATAATCCCCAAGGGCATGCCTCCAGTGAACTTCCTCCAGCCATGCCCTTCCTGCCTACAGGTATCACCCAGTAATTCATTCAAATTATGAATCTGATGGATTAGTCCACTGATTGGGTTCAGGCTCTCATAACCTAATCACCTATGAGCATTGCTACATTGGATAACCCATGAGCTATTCAGGGGACACCTCATATGCAAACCACAACAAGCCCTTTTTATTTTTTGAAACAGGGGCTCACTAAGTTGTCCAGGGCTGGCTTTGAACTTGCAATCCTCCTGCCTCAGCTTCCCAAGTCCCTGGGATTATAGGCATGTACCACCACACTTGGCTTCCCCAACACTTTGATTAGAAAAATTCCAAACATAGGTAGTGTTCAGAAAATCTTCATCTAGATAGAATTGTTCACATGTACCACTTATGCTCTGTAGATCTCCATTTCTGTACATTCGTTTTGCTACTTCTTTTCAAAGTGACACTCAGTCACCATGACCCTTCTCTAAGAACCTCTAAGGACATCCTAAGCACAAAGACATTCTCCAACAAACACGATTGATCTCACATAAGGATGTCTGTCATAATTTCCTAATGTCTAAGTTCATATTCAAATGTCCTCAATTACCTCCTGTTGTCCTCCCCCAAACTAGGATCTAATCAAGTTTCACCCATTGCATTTGGTTATGTTTTTGTAATCTCTTTCCTTCTAGAACAGTCTTCTCAATGATTTTTTCCATTTTTTCCCAGAGTCTGCTTGATCTCCCCTTTTGTCCACTGCACAAACCCCCTCCCCAAAGCTACCCCAAGAGCAGAGCCAAGGCTATTACCAAGGCTTCTCCCATCGTGACCCATTATTCACTTGAATAAGGGGCTCCTGGACTGGGAAAACTTTGGTGGGCCTACTCAATTAGGTTTTAGCCAGGTCTACGGCTCCAATTGATTCAAATCTGTCTTGATTTTCTGCTCCCTCCCCCAGAAATTCCCAGGAATGTAAACACCCAGCAGCCTCTTCCACTAATGTATCTCGATGCACTGAGTCTGCACATTGTATTTCTGCTAAGTTCATCTTACCTATAAAATAGACATCTCTCCCTACCAGTGCAATAGACACCTTTTTCCATCAAAACTACACCAGAGGTATAATGAGGTCATTCATGGGAACACAGCATGGTACCAGCATACAGTAAGTGCTCAATAAATACAAGCTATTATTGCCAGGGCCGTGCAAACTGGGGCTCTCCTTCCTCTGTCCTCCTGTGTAGCCTAAGTTTGTAGTGACTTTGGCCATCCTTTCAAGCTAATGACGTGCTCTGAATTTGTCATCACTTCAAACCTGTAGATCTCCTGTGTGTGACATGCAGTGAGGCCTGGTCTCCCTCTTCTGCCTGTGCCCAGCTGCCTTTAGGGACCCCATGAACAAGTTGCATTTGTCTCTTCATTTCATTTAGGCTTTGGCCCATCATCCTAAACCTTTTGACTTCATTTCGAATCTGGAATTTCCTTATTGAAGGTACTGGTTCTCCCTCTGAATTTTGCTTTCTGCAAATGCGATACCATGACTCATAAGTCATTGTCTGAATCAGGGATAAGAATTATTGAAGGAGCCTGGGGCTCGATTCCTTAGTGGAGCACCTATAATGTGCCTTTTCATTGCTTACGTGTACACGCCTGGCCACCACAAATCTGGCTAGTCATGCTTTAAATCTAGCCCTTATTCCCTCATCTTGCCCACCAAAAATCCTGAAAAATTCTGTCAGGTGCTTTATTAAAATTAAGTCTAAGAACAATGCCTCCACGTACCAACCTACCAACAATGGAATTGAGGCTGATTTGACTCATTATCCTTCATGAGCCACTCTGGCCATTACTAATGCCACCATCTTTTTGAAAGGGCTCAAAACCTGTCTGCCAACGGAGCAACGTCAGACATCTGTGTTTTCCAGAATCCTCCCTGCAGTCTTTCTCCAACCTGGGCAATGTTTGCCTGCTCCAGTTTCCCCCCACGCCCCTCAGCTTCCTGATTTCTTGGTATTTACCAGCAGGGGTTCTGCACTCACGCTGTTCAGTTCTTGATTGTACCAACTGTTGAGCTCAGGCATAGCAGAAGGGCCCTCTCTGAGTGCTATCAGCCATCACAGGTCCCAATTTCCCTATGATCATGCTTATTACTCTTTCCAGGTTGCTAATTATTCTCTTTAATAAAGAAATGGAAGGCCAGGTATGGTAGCACACACCTGTAATCAGTGACTTGGGAGGCTGAGGCAGGGAGATTGCAAGTTCAAGGCCAGCCTCAGCAACCTAAAGAGAACCTGTCTCAAAATAAAATAAATATATAAAAAGGTATGGAGATGCAGCTCAGTGGTGAGGCACCTCTGAGTTTGAACCCCTGTACTGTAAAAATAAATAAGAAAATGGAAGAATGCTAGGAGAAGAGACTTTTTAAATTTTTTTTCAGACTTTTATTACCATCACTTCATCTATTTTGAACAATGGGGTCTATCTCTTCCCTGTTATTCTGCTCTGAAAAAAAATTAGCTTTTAAAGGCTGCTTTTGTTACATTTGCATTTTATTACAGCTTCCATCATTCTTGCTTTCAATAATAATAGTATTAATACCACCTAACATTTATTGAGTACTTGCATTTTAGGCACTGTGCCAAATGTCTCATTAACCACATATTCATCTCATTAGTAAACACTTCTGAAACTATCCATTCTGATAATGTGTCCTTTAGTTTCTCTCATTTGTGTCCTCTTAAAATCTGTGACAGCCACTTGTATTTCTTTAAAAGCTGCTCTTCTACTTCCTCCTACCTCTGAGGTCAGGACAAACTGGGCACCTGAGAGTTCAGCCTTCCAAGATCTGCAGGAGTGGGGTTCCCTGGGGCTGGTTGATGGTGCAAGGCCTTGACTCAGGGTGACTGGTGGCTACGTGTGGGGAGGGCAGTGCCAAAACGTCACCACAGAGGCCTGCATAGGGTGCAAAGTTGGGCTGAGCACTGGGCACACGGGAAGGAATCTGTTAGTCAGCTTTTCATAGCTGTGACCAAAATACCAACAAGAACAACTCAGGGAGGAAAAGTTTATTTTGATTTTTGGGGGCTCAGTCCATGGTCAGGTGACTTCATTACTCTGGACCTTAGGTGAGGCGGAACATCATGGTGGAAGGGCATGATGGAGGAAGACTGCTCGGTTCATGGCAGTTAGGGACTGCAGGGAAGAACCCTTCCAGGGCACACCCCCAGTGCCCACCTCCTCCAACCCCACAGCCACCACCTGCTTACCGTTGGTTAACCACCCATTTAGTCCTTTCAAATGAGGAATCCAGCAAATGGATTAATCCACCAATTAGGTCTTAGCCCTCAATCTAATCATTTCACCTGCTCACACCAGAGCTTTGGGGGGACACTTCATATTCAAACCACAGCAGAGCCCAAAGGTTAAAGTCTGGGGAACCTGGGGAGGTCTGGAAGTAGAGAGAGGAAGTTGTAAATGGGGCTGTGGGCCGTGTGAACCCCTCATTCCTTTTTTCACCAGTGAGGGTCAGAATGGGGTCCAGAGGAGTGTCCCTGTCCTCCGCTTCCTCAGCTGTCAAGAGGCTGACAAGCAGGTAAGATGCTCCAAAATGAGCCTTCCTGACAGTTTCCCAAGAGCCAAATTTCCTCATCACTCCTGGATCTTGCTACTGTTCTGTTCTATGATTTGCATATTTAAAAAGTAGAGCGAGCCTCCCCACAGTGCTGTCAACTCTTTGAGGTGAGAGACTGTTTTTGCAAAATCATCTCCGGGGGCCAAACACAGGGGAGGTGATCAACAAATATTTGGTGAGTTAATTAATGGAATTGTAGGGGCAAAGGAAACCTTTGCCCTCTGAGGTTTCAATGAAATGAATTGACAATAGATTAATTCGGAGAAAAAGATACATTTAACAGCAGAAGGAAAATCAGAGCAGAGTGAGGACACAGTTACGCAGTGACATTTAGATGTTTGTATACTTTCTTCATGTGACAGAGGGAGGTAAGGGAATGCAAGTAATGTTGAGGGATAGTCAATAATTTTTAGGGGTAGTGAATGAGCCCAGAAGAAGGATGATAGTTTGTAAATTATTCTCTTTGGAAGAATGGATGGATCCAGGAGGAAAAGCCCATCAGGTGTGGTGACGTCCCTCAGTTTCCCTTCCTGCAACATGAATTAAGAAAACCTTAGAGAGAGCACCCAAGGCCATGTTTTCCCCTTTGGCAGGTCTTGGGCAAGTAAGAGAACATCAGAGTAAAGCGTCTCCCAGTGCCTCTGATCTCCAAGGGCCTTTAATTTAAAATGATCAACATAGTAGAGTGTTGCATTTGGGGGTAAAATTCCCTGCGCTCCTTCAAAATCAAAGTACTCTCCTTATGCTCCACTGGCTGAGTGATGTAGAGAAGAGTCCCAGGGCAATGTAATTAGTGTTTCTTTCTCTTTTTAACTGACCCTAGAAATTCTTCACCTGGCATCTCTTCTCAGGCCCATGTTTTGTGTGCAAAGACTGTTCAACATCTATTACTTGTTCAGCTCACTGAAGGCCCCCAAAGAGGCCAGCACCCCAAAGGAGCATGTTTTTCTATTTGCAACCCAAAGTAAACATCTTAGGGATGTGTATGCAGTAGGTGATTACTAAAAACTGACTAATTAGAGACTATTTAGTGACTAATTAGAGAGCATGACTATGTAAAATTGGCAAAAAAAAAAAAAAAAAAGTCGCATAGTAGAATTCACTTCCCAGGGTCCTGTGTATAGGGAGAGGTAAGGTTTGCCTTCCAATCAGGCTTCAGACAGGGTAACCCGGCAACGAGCAGGCGGGACTGTAGCTGGGAGCTTCTGTTTTTGGAATGAAGTCCTCTGATGTGTAAGTTGGGTGTTAGAAGTTGTCCCCGGATCCATTCACCACAGACCATTGCTGAGTGGATACTTTACAGGTGGCTAATTGAATGTTACCCACCAATGTCAACCTGGTTGGGTTGTGACAGTTTGTATCAACAACACTTAAAGCGCAGGAATTGGGATGGCCAAGTAACAGAACACAGCTCTAGAAATTACAGGTTTCAAATTTCAGAAAAATTGGTGCATTTAGACAACCTGAGTATCTCCCTCCCCTGCCTTGGGTCTCTAAGTTCTGGGCTACACAGGCGGGCGGCAGAGACAGGCACTAAAGGGAATAAAAATAAGAAATAATAATGTCCTCAATTATCTTGCCAGCTATAGAGATGTTTTAAAAATCCACCCGTCATACCTTCACAATCTTCTTTAAGTAGCTCAATTTTCCATGCTTTAATCAGCGACAGAGCCAGGAGGCTCTTCTGTCTGGGGATGTTCCTGGCTGCGGTGGGTGGCACTCCACAGGGAGAGGCTATGTGACAGACCCAAGCAAAAAAATTCTGGCTCTCAGAGCCCTGTGACCTGCAAATCTTTGCTTCATCTTCTGCCTTATACCCACCCTTCTCTGCACCAGGATAAACAGCTGGAGAGCACAGAGATTTTGGGCTCAAGGCCTGGGCTGGACTCATGGCCAGCACCTCTGTCAGCTAGTTGGGTAACTCTAGCTTTCTGAGGCTCGGCTTCTCCATCTATAAAATGGGTACCTGCCCGAATCATTTCAGGAGGCTGTGGGAAACAGGTGCAGCCTATCTGACTCAGCTGTAAAGGACTCTCTGGGATGCTGGTTGCTGCCCACAATCATCACATAAAGCTGATGATCACCTTGCGTTAGGCCCGCCCCAGCAGCCCTCACGTTGGTGCTGGACTGTCCTGCAGATGGCGCTGTGGCACGGAGAATGGTGCAAGTGGTAAAGCCAGGCGGCAGCCACCAGACCCCAGGGTTTTGGCAACATAGGTAGGTCCACTCGATTTCTTCTACCTGTACATCCTAGGCGTGTGACCCTCAAAAAGGTCCCCAATGGTCACATTTGGTACCAGTGACCCTTTATTTTCTATTTTTTTGCTCTCCAGTGCATGGAGCCCTGGGTTCTGCCTTCCCATACCCATCTGCAGATAGGATGGGCCCACTTCCCCACACTAAGCAGACCCTTTGGCCTCTGGGGAGCTTCTTCGAATTTGGATGACTCCCCAGGCTCCCATCCACCCAAGGCTCCACTCTGGGAAACACCCTGGTTGTGCCTTAGTTTCTCAACCCTGCTGAAGATTGGCAATCTGAAAAAGAGCTCAGGGATGCTGAGAGAGTTCCTAAGCCCCCTGCCCTGGGGCTCAGAAGACAAAGGCTGACCTCTAGAACCTTTCCGACCTTTGTGGCCCAGGCTGAAGAGCTGGGCTTTTGGAACCTGAGCTCCATTTGGCATTTGAGTGACCAGGGACCACTCAAGGAATGCCCAAAGCACAGAACAAGGAGAAGATTCCTGCCTGCTGGGATGCACATGCGAAGATTTGATGGAGGATGCCCAAGTGCTGGGAATTATTATTCAATGAGAAAAGTAATGGGGCAGGTGGTGTCAGACCAACCGGGAGAAAAAGGTAGTTAGTGAGGGGGAATTCTGGGAAGGAGGGCTTCATGGGTGATCCTCAAAAGCTGCTATGGGGGCCCACCCTAACGCTGCTGACCCTCCAGGGGCAGCCACACCGGCAGGGATCTGGCCAATGAGCTGATCATCTGACCAACTGTTTCTGAATCAAAAGTAGGTGGTGTCAAGGCTTTGAGAGCAGGACACCTTTGACCACAGTTGGCAGTGGAGACCACCACCTTTCTCATCCCCAATTTTCCAGCCAGCAAACTGCAGGGCCAGTGGGCGCAGGGTCAGATCTCCAGGAAACTAATGCGGAGGCCAGAGCCTGCGCTGAGCAGATCATGAGGGATCTGGGACTGCTGCTCCCTCCTGGTCAATGCTTTTGTGGCCCAGAGGCGCTGTCTCCTCCCTGTCCCACTAACACTGCTCCTAATCACACAGCATGGGTAGAAATGCAGGTTCGGAGGCCTCCGCCTGGGTTCACACCCAGTTCCCTCATGCATCAGTTGTGCGACTTGGACAAGCTCCTTAGCCCCACGGTGCCTCAGGCTCCTGGCCTGCACAAAGGAGTAGTGAGGCTTCGTAGATTCCTGCTGGTAAAGGGCTTGCCACAGTGTCCAGCATTTAGCAAGTGCTCCGCAGCTGTCCTCTGGCCCCCTCTGCATGGGGTCTGGGAATGGGGTCATCTCTGTTGTCCTGGTGCCCTGTGAGCCCAACCTCTTATCTCTTTCTCTTCTTTTTCATTTATCTTTCTGTGGTGCTGGGGATTGTACCCAGGGCCTCGCCCATGCCAGGCACGCTGTCTACCACTTGGCCACACCCCAGCCCTTCTCCCTTTCTAAAATCAGTCTATGTCCCTGTCTGTCTCTCTCTCGTTTTCCATTTCTCTTTCTTAGCACATTATTCATCCAACAAACGTATGAAGTGCCTGCCATGCGCCTGGCACTGGGGAGGAGGAAAGTGTTGGGGACACAAAGGTGAACTATGCAGTGAGCCCTACAAGGGACCCTCAGGGGCCCAAGGCCAACCACAGCAGAAGCCTGTCTGTGGTTTTCACCATCACTAGGGTGAAAGAAGCCCACCCTTGTTGGAGAAACCCAGCTCCTGAAGACCGAACCAGCCCAAGCCCCACAGAAAACGGGGTGCAGGTCCTCAGCCTCCAGGGAGAACTGAGGGTTCTGGGAGGGGAGAGGGATCCTCCTTCCTGAGAGGAGACCAGAAGCTGATTGGGAGTGACTGAGGATTGTGGTTGACAGTGTCACTGTCATACCCAAATTTTATCCAGGAGCTCCATCCTACTCATAGGGCACCATTGATTGAATCACGCAGGAGCGGACACTGCAGGTGACAGATGCCAGGGGGGCTTGGGAAGTTGTGGGGACAGAGTTAGATATGTCCTGCCCCACATGTCACATCCTCTGAGTCACACAGAAATGCTCCTACACACATTGCTGCTCTTACATATGGCGTTCCTCTGCCAAGCCTGCCCTCCCCTATCTCGGGTCTTCTCCCTCTGATGTGCCCCCAACTCCCCACCATGCTCCAAGACTTCCCAGCCACCTTCTCTGGGAAGCCTTCAGTGCTCCAGAAATGGGAGGGGTCACCTCCTGCAAGACTGATGCCTTTGGTAAAAGTCCCACAGTTCTGACATGGTTGTCTAGGTGTCTGTGCCTCCCACATAGATGGTGAGTATTTATTTATTTATTTATTTATTTATTTATTTATTTATTTATTTATTAAGGTGCTAGGGATTGAACACAGGGGCCCTTTGGGGCCTTCCTAAGTTACTGAGGCTAGCCTTAAACTTGTGATCCTCCTGCCTCAGCCTCCTGAACAGCTGGAGTTACAGGTGTGCGCCATCTGGCTGACGGTTCTTGAGATGAACAGCCAGGTCTCAGCTCTCTCTGCAGGGCTGAGCGCACAATTGCACTTAACTGTGTGCCGAGAGACGGAGGGTCACTGCAGTCTCCACACCGAACAGCATCCAGACTGTGCTCCAGGCCTGGCCTAGAATGACTGACTACTTGGAGGGGTTGGGGTTCAGAAGGCCAGCTAGATAGAAGGATCCAGAATAGGAGACCAAAAGATCGAGACTTTTTTTTTTTTTTTAACCTAAGGAGTAGAACTGGTTTGGAACTGTCTCTAAATGTACGGAACTAGTTGAGCCCCTTGCTTCCATCTGAGGTGACCCACAAATCTTGAACTGCCCCCCACTGGAGGGGAAGTGAGACAGGGCTTCCCATGCAGAAATCCAGGGGGACATTTCAGAGGCCACAGAGGAAAACGAAAAAGCAATTCAGTTCAAATTTTGTCACACAGAATTATAAGGGTTCCACCTGTTTGCTTTTAAATTGGAGAACTGAGAACATAGAATAATATAAAAAAATGAAGGAAATAGAAAAAAAATTTGTTTGGTTCTGTCGTCCAGTTAACTAGTGTTGTACCCAAAGAAAATAAGATCATCCAAGCCGATCACATAAAGCCAAAAGAAGCCTTTATTTTTTAAGCTGGCCAGCGACGATCGCTCTTACGCCTAAAAGCGGGGTGCCGGGGGATCACACGTTAGTTCTTTTGTTGCCAGCATTTATAGGGAGTGGGAAGGGGCTAGGGTAGGCTATAGGAAGCGGGAAGGGATTAGGATTATGGTGACTCTCTCCTGATGGCACTGGAGAATCTTTTTGGGAAGTATAACATTCCCCACTGGTCTTATCCACATTAACAAATCCTTGTTTAGGAAACTAGTGGTTTTTCAGTTTCCAGCTTCCCATACTCTGATGGGTTCCATTCCTCAGTTTGACCAGATTTCTTATTTTACACTAACTGCCTGTCCTTAATTAGGAACTTTTTACTGCTGTAAGGAGAGGGGGTGCCGACCGGTCTTGCTGCTTCGAGCTGGAAGGGGGCAGAGTCTGGGGAAGCAGTTTGAAGTTCCTTTTAGAAATCTGGTCAATGAGGAGCAGAAGTCTGCTTGGGAAGAGCAGGTTGTAAAGTTGGGGTGGGTGCTTCTTTGAGAGAGAAACAAAATGACATAAAAACCAAAATGAGATTAATATAGAAAATCATGACATGGTAGAAGTCAATCTCTCACCAGGTGGAAGAACTGAGAAGTTGTTCCCATAACAAGGCCTATCAAAGGCTGGAGAGGTTGAGGCCTTTATTTGGGAACTTGAGTTATCAGGTACATTTGCCTAAGAATCTCTCTTTTGTAGCCTCCAGTCCTATTCTAGGGGCTAACACAAGTACATCTGAAGTTACATTAAACTATTGTTTCTTTTAAATGCCCAAGAATGTCTATGGTTTGGTTTTAACTGTTTTGCTAGGTGTTTAAGATCAAGCAGGTCAAATTGACCTCTTCCTGTCTCTTAAGAGTCAGCTGAGCTCCCACAGGGTCACTCGTGGGGAATTTGAGAGTCCTGTGCTTGGGTGGTGGCGGCTCCTGCATCTCAGCAGCTCCTTCATTCCAGCAGCCTCTGCATTCTGGGGTGGGCAGTACCACTCCTCCTGGATTCCAGCAGCTCCAAGGCAGTGGCTTTTGCCTTGTGGACAGCTGACAGTTCTTTGCTTCCATTCATGGCATAGGGAAGCTGGTCCTTGCTCACGCCCATCAGGCCCAGAAGGGCAGAAGCCAAGCCTGTCTGGCCCACTGTTGCACCTCCTTGTTCTCAGCAATCTCTGCTGCGTCTCCAACTCTGGGGGACAAGCCCGGAATGCACGGGTTATTGAGAAGCGTCCACTCAGATTGGGTCTGTCCTGGACGGCTCCGAGCTCTGGTGACGGTGGCATCTGGGCCTCAGTGTTTTTTTTGCTCTGGCTGTGGCAGTTCCCGCAACCTGGAGGCCGATGGCAGCCAGTGTTTCCTCGGCTCTGGACACAGCGATGCCTTCTGTGCAACACAGAAACCAGGCGGTGTCTTTTGCCCACTGTCTGCATGGACGAAAACTCTGAGTTCTGGCAGCAGCAAAGGCAGCAGTGTTGACTCGGAGATGCAAAGCTAGAGAAGCTCTCTCATTCCCTGGATGCAGGCTCACTCTGAGGGCAAGAACCAAAACTGGTTTTCTTGGCCTCTTTGTTTTAATCTCAATCCTTAAGTTTGATCTTAAACATCCAGCAAGCCAGTTTCACCAGTTACTATTTCATCTATTTCTTAGGTGATGGCCTAGTATTTTTCAAAACATTAATTAGGTATCAGCTACAGAGCTCACAAGGAAAAATACAAAATAGAATTAACAATCTAATTTGTGTAATAGTCATCCTAAATCCTGCCTGAGTTATATATTATATTTCCTATTTGATATCACGGTAATTTTACAACAAAAAACAATCTTTTGAATATAACTTTAAATGAGCTGAAAGCTGACTTATTTTGGAAACATTCTGACTTGTAGTAGGGTGGGAGGCAGACCCTTATTTCAGGTAAGGCAGGGCCTTTTACAATCTTTGACCAAATAATTTTTGTTTCACGATATTAACCTTTAAACAAATCAGGCTCTCACTAACTTTAAATACATTTGCATTTAAATTTTGATCTCAGTGTAAAAAGTAACAAATTTACATATACCCTATTGATAGCAGGTTCTGTTACAGAATATTAAATGATAAAAATAAGTCCCCAATAAAATTTGTTATTCTTATAAATTACCAACAGAGAGAAGCCTAGTTTGGAGAACATCGACCCAACAAATCCTCTGCTCTAAAGACTTGTGCACCTGGAAGGCATGGACACGTTAATATACAAAGAAGAGAAACCAAACCTAGTTTCTCAAGAAAACCCTAGGCTCTGCAACGTAGCACAATACCCCACCAGTTATTTAACCACAACAGTATAAAACTTAACGAAATCCTTGTCATTTTAACATATTGATTACACTTTGATTTATATTAACCCATTAACATTTGACCTTAGGGGAAAACTTTAAACAGTTTCTAAATGATGGTCTCACATGTAACTACTTAATTACACAAAAACTTGTTGGAATTTGCCCTTTACCTACACACAGACTTTCTTACCCAGAAATATTTTCCTTTTCCTTTTACTGAATGTATTTTCATACCTAGAACTTTCCACTTTCCCTTTCCCATCTGTTGACTCCTTTCTTGTTCGTATTCTAAAACAACTCCTATGAAATTTCTGAATTTAGATAAATTATTAGGATTTCACTGTTAGTAACCTTGCTCTCAGGGATGATACAAAACAATTCCAAATCCCTTTATTTACCAATCCATGAAAACACCAATAATGCTAAGGCATGTGACCCCATGGAATATAAGGTGTAATACATTAACTCTAATTTACTTATTTTACTGTAATAACCAAGATCAGACAAGTATTTTGAATAGTATTTGCCATCTCTTTCCTGTGGAAAAGTCCTAAAAAAAATTTGATACTACACATTTTATAGACATCAACCGGGTAGGCCTACTATGTGGCCCCACGGGGAGGCCTATTAGATTAGCCCACATAGGAGGCCTATCCCGCTGGGCCCCACAGGGAGGCCTATTGGACTGGGGCCCACACGGAGGCCGAGCAGACCAGCCCCAGACGGCGGCTACCCCGCAGCCAGCCATGCTGCAGCGGAGCGGACCCAACCCCAGATGGCAGGACCCCCAGAGAAGGCCCACCAGACTGGACTCCCCCAAAGAAGGCCCACCAGACTGGACCCCCTGAAAGAGGTCCACCAGATTGGACCCCCAAAGGAGGCCCACCAGACTAGGTCTCACAAGGAGGCCTACCAGTGGCCAGGAGCGACTTCTCGCCCTGACCTGGGACTGGTGTAAGAGACTGCGTCCAGCCTGACCACGTCCACCAGATATGGATAGCTGACTCACCGATACAGGATACCAGGTGGCTTCATCCAGGGGGGCGTCCTGAAGATGGGGTGGGGTCCCCCCAAGAGTGAGGCTGAGGCACGTCTCTCAGGAGCTCCCCTCTACTCAGGGTGGGGGCTCCCAGGCAACCATCACAGGAGGCCAATTTAGGCGTGAGGGCTTGGAGAAGTCAAATCTCGCTGGGGCCTCCAAATGTTGTACCCAAAGAAAATAAAATCATCCAAGCCGATCACATAAAGCCAAAAGAAGCCTTTATTTTTTAAGTTGGTCAGCGATGATCGCCCTTACACCTAAAAGCGGGGTGCCAGGAGATCACATATTAGTTCTTTTGTTGCCAGCATTTATAGGGAGCAGGCAGGGGCTAGGGCAGGCTATAGGGAGCGGGAAGGGATTAGGGTTAGGGTGACTCCTGATGGCACTGGAGAATCTTTTTGGGGAGTATAACATTAACTAGGAGAAAACAAGAGAGTACAAAGGTAAAGGGAAGGAATGAGCAGCATGCAGAGGTGATGATGAGAGAGAGAGGGGGGAACAAGGAGGGGAGGAGGAAGGAAGGAGGAAGAGAGATGGAAACAGAACACACTGTCTTTTTGATCTTATCAGAGACTTGCTTTCAAAATCAACGTTTGGTTTTGTTTGTGTTGGTTGTTTTGGCCATAGGAAGGGAGCACCTTTGAACACATTTCTCTGTTGCTTTCTGAATTCTAGAACAAGAAATTGCGGGTGAGAAGTTCAACGCCTTTCTTAGTATTGATCTTTTTTTTTTTTTTCCTTAATTTTTTGTTTTCCCTCTCTCAAAACTTTCAAGATCTTCTTTCATCTTCATATACATTACCAAGGAGTTAGTGTGGGCCTCTCTTCACTCCCGTGTTGAGGGCTCATGGGCTTATCCCCCCTAACTGTTTGGGAGAGACCCCAGGGCCTGGGGAATGCTAAGTATGTGCCCCACCCCGGAGCCGCACCCTCAGCCTCGGTGGGCTTTTAAATTCTGTCAATGCAGGTTATTTCGTCCTGGGAAATCGCTTTAATATTTTTTTGTTGATAATGACTCCCCTTTAATTTTCTTTCTTTTGTTGGGTCTTCTAAGTAGATTTTCTATTTTTCCTATTTTTTCTTTCTTATCTTTTGAACTTTATTTTACTCCACTTTGAATAATTTCCTCAATCATCTTTTCCAAGCCCTTCTATTGACATTTTTATTTCTGCTATCATGTTTATAATATCCAAGGGCTGGTTTCTTTTTTTCTGATAATTTTTAAAAACAGTTTTATTGGGGTTTGCACACCCTATGTGCCATACAATTTATCCATTTTAAGTATAAAGTTCAATGATTTTTTACAGTCCAATTGGGATTATTCCTTTGCACATGGTCTTTTTTTTTTTTTTTTTTTTTTTTTTTTTGGTACTGGGGATTGAACCCAGGGGCACTCCACCACTGAGCCACATCCCCAGTCCTATGTTGTATTTTATTTAGAGACAGGGTCTCACTGAGTTGCTTAGGGCCTCACTAAGTTGCTGAGGCTGGCTTTGAACTCGTGATCCTCCTGCCTCAGCCTCCCAAGTGCTGGGATTACAGGCATGCGCCAAGCGCCCGGCCATGCACATGGTCTTTTGTTCTGGTTTCATATGTGAAATATCTTCTTTTCCTTTCTGTAGCTATTAATGACCAATTCTTTGACATTTTCTTTCTTCCAAGTTTCTCTCTGTGCATGTTAGTCTAAACTAAAGATTTAGTTTCTTTTACATTGGAGACATTTCTCAAATTCTTGGGTATCCTTTTTGGTCTATTACTATTTAAGAATAACATATTAATAAGCCAGCTAGGGCTGGGGCTGCAGCTCAGCGGTAGAGCGCTTGCCTACCATGTGTGAGGCACTGGGTTTGAGTCTCAGCACCACATATAAATAAAGGAATAAAATAAAGATCCATCAAAAACTAAAAAGAAAAGAAAAAGCCAGCTAGATGCTGCAGGGGGGATGTCACTTGTCAATTGCCGAGTTTCACTGCAGGGCTCTATAGGTCCTGCTCTTTTCTTTTGGGATCCCCAAATATCAATAGTGAGTCTTTTCTGGGGCCATTCAATTTCTTCAGTTGCTTTTGGGTACAAAATATAGTTAGATAAAAAGAATAAGTTCTGGTGTTTTATAGCACAGTAGGGTAACTATAGTTAGCAATAATTTATTTTGTATTTCAAAATAGCTAGAAGAAAGGATTTTGATTGTTCCCAGCACAAAGAAATGGTAAATGCTAGAGATGATGAATGTGCTAATTGCCTTGATTTGACCATTACATGGTGTACCAAAACATCACACTGGATCCTATAGATGGGTACAAATTTTTTGTTTTGCAACATCGTACTAGCCATCTCACATGTTCTAGGCAAGCACTCTTTTCGCTGAGTTAAATCCCCAGCCTAAATGGGTACAATTATTATGTGTCAGTTAAAAAAAAATGTTTATATACTTCGTATAATGCCTACCACCAAAAAAGAAAAGAATCCATAAATCCACCAACCTCCTTTCTAAGAGGCAGGTGCAGCTCTGGTTACCGATATCCTTGGAGATGTATGGCAGCAGAGGCTGGGGGACACCCATCAGATAGATAGACTACCATTTAATCCTTTTTTTTTCATTTTTTTTTTGGTACTGGGGATCGTTTCCAGGGATGCTTAACCACTGAGTCACACCCCCAGCCCTTTTTTGTATTTTATTTAGAGACAGAGTCTCACTGAGTTGCTTAGAGCCTCACTAAGTTGCTGAGGCTGACTTTGAACTGGCGATCCTCCTGCCTCAGCCTCCCAAACCTTTGGGATTACAGGCATGCACCAGGCTTCATTTAATCCTCTTGTTTGTGCTCTGGCGCCTTTCCTTCCTGCTCTTCCTGTTCACCTGGGCTTCACCAAATACAGCCCCTGTTGGGATGGATGCACCTAGGTGCACTGGATGAGGGGTTGGGGGAGGGAAGATGAGATGTTGCTTCTTCTACAAACTTTCAACCAGTCACTCAGTTACCCTTTCTGCAAGTCCCCCTTACCCCTCCAAGTCTCGGGCGCCTGCAATTCCTGGGCCTTGCCAAGACTTTGCAGCTTGAATTGGCTCCCTTCTCGCTCACTTCCCCCTGTGTGGGCACATGGTCTTCAGATACCTCAGTGCCCATGAGGCCTCCCCCTGCTTTCCAGCTTCCCCAAATCTGTTAACAGCTTTTATCTTCCGCTGAGTTTTTCCCTCTTATTCTTTTTGTTCTGGTGGGCATGGCCCTTTTTATTCCTTAACTGGTACTTGAAGTCCAGTTGCAGAAAGAAAGGGCGATAAATCCATAGGTTCATTTGTCAGGTTTGCAATGTGATGTTAAAGACTTTTTTTAAAAAAAAATTAAATTTCAATGAAGATTATTGTTGCAACTTACACATGCATAAAAACTGCACGTATTTGCAGGGTGCCCTGGGATGTTTTGATACACGTGTACTTTGTGTAATGTTTAAACCAGGGGAAACAGATCTATCTCCTCAAACATTTATCATTTCTTTATGGTAAAAGCGTTCCAAATCTTCTGCTTCTGAAACATACAGTAGAGTTGCTGCCAGCCACCATGCTCCTTCAGCTTCCACGAGATCAGCATTTTTAGATTTCACATACGACTGAGATCATGTGGTACTTGTCTATCTGGGTCTGGTGTAACATAATGATCTCCAGATCCATCCATGTTGTTGCAAATGACAGAATTTCATTCCTTTTTTAGGACACCTAGTATTCCATGATATCTACGTGCCAGGTTTTCTTTATCCACTTGATGGGCATGTCGATGTTTGCATTTCTTGGCTGCTATGAATCATGCTGCAAGAAACAGAGGAGTGCAGATCTTCCCCAAAGTGCAGATTTCATTCCTTGGCTCTCTGCACAGTAGAGGGATCGGTAGATCATGTGGTAATTTCTAATTTTAATTTTTTGAGGAACCTCCTACTATTTTCCATAATGGCTGTACTAACTTACTTTCTCACCAACAGCGGGCAAGGATTCCTTTTTCTCGAATCCTCTGCGACACTCCTTATCTTTTTGATCGTAGCCTTTCTTACTGGAGTGAAGTGACATCTCATTGTGGTTTTGAAAGATGAAAAGCCTTCCAAAGCTACATTGTGTTTTTGTCCCCACAGACATAAGGGGACACGGGAGGAGGCCTATATATAGTCTGTGTTTGATATGTTGTGGACACTCTGGTGACCAGAGTGATCTCTCTAATCTGGGTCACTAATTCCTAAAAAAGATGTGGGGAACTGAAGGAAATCCTGAGAAAGGAGGCTGAAGTGATCAAAGAAATGGACCTGTGATCTGGGTGAGGGGAGTTGGAAGGTGGTGCTTTTGAACTGGGATGGGGAAGATTGGGGGTGGCTTGATTATTTGCTTGGCTCAGATTCTTTAAAAAGGGCTATGTCCTGATACATCTTCCACTGTCCTGTTATGTGTTAGTGTAAACTTCTAAGCACCCACAGAATAGGGAAACTTGAGGGTGGAGTAGGGGTTGGTGGAGAGAAACTAAGACTTCATTCTTCAAGTGGGTTAGGCTATGTTGCAGTAACAAATGAACCCTGGAATTTCACTAACTCAGTACAACTAAGGTTTATTCCTCCCTCATTTCACCATACTATTGCTCCTTGGTAGCTCCCTCCAAGAGGCGAACCAGGGACCCAGACTTTATCTGCCTACAGATCTGAACTCTCTGGAACATACGACTTTCCAAGGTTCTGCAGAGAAGCTCAGAGAACTGAAAGGTCATGCATGATGCTTTAAAGGGCCAAGACAGAAGTGTTTTATATCACTTCCACCATATCCCATTGTCCAGAACCGTCACATGGTCTTAAATTACCTGTAAGGGAGAATGAGAATGTGCTTTTCTACGTGCTTTGGAGAACAGTGTGGTAAACATGTTACATTGAGTCTGTTATCTGTCTGCCAGGTTTTTGGAAGGACAGGTCAGCACACAAAGCCTGAACAGAAGGAAATAATGTTCAACTGGAGTCAGACAGATGGCAGGCAGAATAAAGAGAGGTTTCTGGACTTTAGGGATTCATGTGTTAGAATGGGCAGTTGATGAGAGGTGACATCTATCTTGGCAGGTCACTGAGAAATGTTTCTGGAATTTGATGGATCTATCTGCTTGAGGGGCTCAGAGTTAGAAAAGCTGGAGTATTGGGACCAGGGATGGATCTAGGTTTTGTGAAGCCTGAAGTGTATACTATTTTGCGTGGCTGCCGTAAGAAGAATAAAACAAAATTATGGACGCAAAATTAGGTACAGGGCCCAGGGAGGGCTGTGGCAAGTAGAGGGCACCGAGCATAAATATACTAGCTTCCCCATAGATTCTCCTACGCCCAGGACAGGCCCATGACTTCTTGGGAGCCAAGAGACTCCCAAGCATCTTCCCCTGACAGACTTGCTCTTCCAGCTTCTAGATCACCCTCTTAAGTTTTTTTTCAAATCTTTAACTCAGCAACAATTTAATGAATGTCCACCATGTGCAAGGCACTGGGCTGGGGCCCTCCCTTACCTGCTTCTGTTGCAGGACCGAGTTGGGCACCAGCCCAGGGACATCCGGTCCTGACTCAGGGAGCTTCAAGTCTGCAGGTAGCACCAAGGCGGCAGAGGAGGGACGTGGGTGCAGAAAGCCAGATGGGCGAGCCAGGCCACATGTGATCTGAGGACCCAGGTGGTCCTCTGGGGATCAGGCAGCTGGGTGCAGAGGAGAGATCCATGCCACTCCATCTGGCTTCTAAAAGAAGATGTCCCCACAGAGTGCAGAGAGACCTCAGCAGCCTGCGTTGGAAGAGAGGGCTCAGCTGTCTCCTGCATTCCTCTGTCAGGCACATCACCCTTCTCGTGGGGCTGGAGTCAAATGTCAGCAGGCAAAGTTGGCAGCTCTGCTCTTGGATACTTGGTCTGGAGCCCAGCTGCCAGCCCTGTTCCCACAGTTGTGCCCGGCTCTGTCTGGCTCTTTGAAAACTGATTGAACTACAATGTCTGGGAAACTCCAGATCAATCCCAGGTCCTGCACGCAACCTCCAAGTGTTTTCCTGTCTCTTAGAATTTTTAAGCAGCAGAAAGTGACAGCCTGCTATGGTTTCTGTGCCTTCTTCACCTGCTCACATGACCAGATCTGTCATGGTTTTGCAGGGTGACCTGTGGGTAGGAGCCCTTCATCCCCCTGAACCTTTCTTTCCTCATCTGTAAAACTAAGAAAATTGGCCGGGTGAAGGGCTATTTTGGTTTCTATGGTCAAAGTCAGCATGGGCCTGGGGTGGAGCTCACAGCCTGTCTCCTGGTCCAGCTGCACAGGCGCTGGCTGGGGCTCCCAGGCCGGTAGGTGTGGTGGAGGTAATCAGGCAGGTCAGGGCCTTGGGAGCCCTGAACTGGCTTTATGACTCATGACGCCCTCCCATGGTTTGCAATGAGTGAGAGCCTGGGAAAGCCGAGGGGCGAGGGTCACCTTAAGGTGACCTGCCTGAGAATTTTCACATGGAGACACACTGTACAACGCACAGACCTGAAAAGGCATTTTAAAAGGCCTTCTAATGAAGCCAACACAACAAATCACACCAGACAGACCTGGGGTGCTGAGCAGCAGTGCCGGGAGCAGAGGCTTGCTCCGCCAGAGAAGGGGCTGAGGAAGAGGCGGGGAGACACAAGGAGAAGGTTTGGGAAGGGGTGTCTGGGTCCCTTCCAGTGTTCACCGTGACCCCTATTTCCACCCAGGAACCCTCATGCCCGGTGTAAATACCTCCACCATTTACATTCATGGTTTTCTAAACTTCCTGGGCCTTCCTCTAACTGGGGTCCAATGTCTTTAGGGGCCTCATTCATGAACTTGGAAACTCATTGATATTTTATGCAAAATTTTATATGTACAAAAACTCCACGTGACTGAGCTTCAAATTTTTGTCTGGAAAGAGGGACCTGAGCTTTCACCTGATTCTTCAGTGGGTTCAGGACCCAGAACCGGAACCCTCAGCTTAGACCTTGCTGGTGGTAGGAAGAGGCTGGGTGGCATGTGATCCCAGCTGGCCACAGGGAGGGTTGGGGTGCAGGCCACCCCCAGCTTTAGAGTGGACTAGGCTGGGGGCCCAAAGGAAGAGGGAAACTGGAATCTCGGGATGCAACTTGCCCCCAGGTGTTTGCCCCTGTGGAAGTCACGCTCCCTGGCAAGCACTCTAGAATCTTCTATGAGAGCCTTGTTCAAAGCTCCTGTTTGGCACCCACAGTGAGCCTGGCACTGTGCTGGGTGTGGGGACAAGAGGAACATCAAACCTGGTTCTTGTCTGCCTGGGTCACCGTCTAGGAAGCTGGGGGAGCAGACTAATTACAACATGCAGTAGTATGTACTATAAATGAAGATGAACCGAAGTTCTGGGCAGCAGAAGAAAAATATCAGCTGGCTCAGCTCAGTCTGGAAGCTGGATGCTGCCCAGGAGGTGGCTGGCATGGGCCTTAGATTCAAACCCTAATGTGGGTCCAGGCTCTGTGACTTCTGAGAACCTCAGTTTCCTGTTAGTGCAACATGATACTAAATTATTATCATTATTGAGTCACATGAAGTCATGTCCACACAGCACATCTGTGAATTGGATCTTAAAGTGGGATTTGACTTCTAGAAAGATCTAGAAGGTCACTGAAAGCCACCAGGACAGCTTAGGTGGAGGCATGGCTCAGGTGTGGCCCCTGTGAGGGCTCAGCAAAGCTTCCCGGCTCTGACTTGGAGGGGCTCACTTTGGATGGCCCAGCAGCCTTCAGCTTCACTGACTCAGCAGTTCCAGTCGTGATGACGCAGCAATCTGGAGATGCATGGTTACTGGTGATTCACTCAGCAGAGTGTAAATCAGGGCTGCCAATCCCAATAATAATCACTGCTCAGATGATCGATGGAGAGTGCCGGGTCCCAACCAGCACTTATGGATCAACCCATGGAATCATGGAATCATGCTCATGGAAGAGACCAGCTCGATCCATGGGCCACCGGGTTCCTTCAGTTCCAGCTCATTCTTTCCCTGCTCACTTCTTACTCAAGACTCTCCTCTGCCCACCCCATAAACCACAATCACTCTTAAAGTTTTCAGAGCCAGAAGGACCTTGGAGACCCTCACTTTCTAGAGGAGGAAACTAAAGCCCTCAGGAGGGAAGGACTGGCTTTTCTAGACTATAGAAAAGGGCCCTGAGTAACCTACGGGGTGTTCCGTGAATGCAGCTAGAAGGCCTGGGGTGCCCTGCAGTGACTCCCATGTGACCTTGGATCGAGTCAGGCCAGTGATCAGCTGGGTGGACCCACATGTTCCCTGGGACTCACATCCACTCTGTTCTGTTTTCAGACTGTCATTTTCCCCATTAACTCAGGCCACCTGGTGTCCCCTTGGGTCAAGAGGCTAAGGCCTCTTGACATTCGTAGACATTGTTTACATTCTTGATACCACACACATCACCACTATTTCTAAACTGTTTTCATTACTCTAACCGGAAGTACCCACTACTCAAAATCTCTGCCTCGTCTCCCTCATGCCTTAGCCCCTGGTAACCACCAATCTACTTGGTTACTTTGTGTCTACATATTTGCCTGTTCTCAGGACTTCATGTAGGTAGAATCACACAATACTCACCTCTTTGCCTCTGATCTAGTCCACCTGACACATATTGCAGCAGATCGTTCCTTTTTTGTGGCTGAATACTATTCTGCCATATGGTTTTGTATATCCAATACTTTGCCCCCAGAGGTCCCTGCTTTTCTCTTTCTTTTCTCGCCTCTGCAGCTCAGGGCTTGGATCTCCTTAGGCTGGGAAGGTTGTGAAGGGCAAGAGGGCAGGGATTCCTTTCCTTCCTCAGTTCACAGACTCTCAGCACAGCTGTCCTGATCCATCCGGAAAGTGAGTGCCCACCCTGTTTGGCCTCTGCAAGCTTGTCAAGGCTTTTGTTGGGGCCAACAATGGCACAAGAATTAAGGCCCCTTTTTTAGCCTTGGATCAGCTTCAATCGACTTTCCGCTTGGAGTCGCTCTCGGTGCGGGATTGCTATTTTATTCAGTGTGTTAAATGGCTGACAGGAGTCGATCCTGGTAACAGATTGGCCTGGAAATGCCTCCCCAGGGCCCCATGTAGGAGAAACAAGAAGGCTGGGTCTGTCCTCGGGGTGGAGGGCCTTTCATCTGGCCCAGGTCTTCTATTGAGCTCTGTCCAGGGTTGCAGTTCTGCTGCAGAGTTGGCAACTCCGTCCTGACTCCTTCCCTCCAAACTCTAGCTTTGGAGACCTTTGCCAACCCTTGGCTTCTAGTTTTGGCAAAGTTTCCAGCATCTCAGCTCCAGCTCGGCTGCCTGTTTTGCACAAGAAATCACTTCCCTTGTATCCAGACCTCCGATTCTCCAATGGTCAAATGAAGGACCCCTGACAGCCATGCCTTTTAAGCTGCTCCACAGAGTCCCAGAGGATTTTGCCAAGCAGCCAAGGTTACCCCAAGCCTACCACCCCTGTTTAGAGTGGCCTCACTTGTATTTATATTTGATCTTGGGGTTCAATGTAAACAGCTCATTTGGAAGACAAATTCTGCTGCTTAAAAGAAGTTGGAGGGATGAGGGTGTGGCCTAGCAGACACAAGGGCCTGGGTTCATCTCCAGCACTGCAAAGGAAAAAAGGAAAGAAATAGGTGTGATGGTGGCACATGCCAGTAATCCCAGCAACTCAGGAGGCTGAGGCAGGAGGATCACCAGTTCTAGCCTCAGCAACTTAGTGAGGCCCTAAGCAACTCAGTGAGACCCTGTCTCTAAATGAAATACAAAATAGGGCTGGGGATGTGGCTCAGAGGTTAAGCACCCCTGGGTTCAATCCCTGGCTATCCACACTCCCCCAGAAAAAAGGGTGCTTGAGAATCATCACCTAGATGGTTTTTTTCTCCTGTATTCCATCATTCTTTAGTGTCTGCATCGTTTTCATGTCCCAACCTGCCTGACCTCAGCCTTGAGTTTTCCCCCGAGCTTCTGAAACACAGGGTTCAGGAGCCTGTGCTTCCTCGGGGACAGACATGGGGCAGGCTGGCTGCTGTTTCAGTGGACTGGCCTGTCCAGAGGGGCTTCTCCAGCCAGGTGGAGGGGCCTGGGCAGGTGCGGAAGGTTGGAGTGGCTCCCGCAGGCCTTTTGGAATGTGTGTTCCACTAGAAGAAGGATCCATAATGAGCGGACACCTGTTTCACCAAGCCCATGACCATTTCGTGCGACACTCTGGTGGACTCTCAGGCCCAGCGGGGGTCAAGAGTGGAGGTCAAGTAGAAGCCACTGTGGGGTTTGCCCTCACCAGCCTGAGGTTGGCACAGGGCAGCCAGCAGGCACCATGAATGAGCCCAATGCACCAGATCACCAGGCAGAACGCCTTCCCTAGCATACTCCTCCGGGAGCCAGAGGGGCGGTAAGACAGAAAAGCCAGTGGAACTGGAAGAGCGATCTCTTTCTCCTGGAGAGGAGAAGATAAGGTTCGGGTGGGTCTGGTCCCAGCATTGCATCTGGATTCTGGAAATCATGATGCATGGGCTTCTGGATTGAGGGTGAGGGAGGGGCAGCACTCTAGCCATCGCACAGACCCTGAAGCCTGACTGGAGGCTTCGCAGGCCAGAGTGGATCATGGAAAGGGGAGCCTCCTGCTGGTGTGCCATCAATTATGACAGCATGGTCACTCCAGAGTCACTGGGAATATCCAGAGGGAAGAACAGGACAGGAGCTGGTGACAGCACTCTGTGTAAAGGAGTGCCTGGTGGCCTGGGGTGAGGACAAAGCTCCCACAGGAGACCCAGTTAGAGCCCTGCTCTGGCACATGGGTTTGTAAACTTGGTCAAAGAACGTGACAAGGACTTAGCGGTCAGTGCTGGGGTTAAATCCTGTCTCTACCTAGCTCTTCATGGGTGGAAAGCTATTGGAGGACACCTGGAAAGGATTTTTCTTTCTGATATGTCAAGAAGTCCTGTTTCTACTTCCTATCATGAATGAGGCTGGGTGAGAGTGTGATGATCAGAGCTGTGGCAGCCATCCTGCAATCACGAGGGAATAAGCATAAGAAAGATAGCCGGGCATGGTGGCGCACACCTGTAATCCAAGCGACTTGGGAGGCTGAGTCAGGAGGATCACGAGTTCAAAGCCAACCTCAGCAACTTAGCGAGGCCCTAAGCAACTCAGTGAGACCCTGTCTCTAAATAAAATACAAAATAGGGCTGGGGATGTGACTCAGTGGCTGAGTGTCCCTGAGTTTACTCCGGTTAAAAAAAAAAAAAAAAAAGAAAGAAAGAAAGATAATGGAGAAGAAGGATAGTGACTGGTTCCTTGACTTTGCTGAGCTCCTGCATCTACCTGGGTTTGCCTATCCTTCCAGACTTCTTATCTGAGAGAAGAATCTTGTGCCAAGAAATCAGAGATAACTATGACCACAATAATGATGGGTAGTAACAAACAGTCATGAAACCTCGGTGGCATAACAAGAAACACTTTAGCTCACAAATTTTATGGTATGTGAATTACATCTCAATAAAACTGTTGAAAAAATGAAAGAAAAAGAGAAAGGCTTCAGTCTAAGGCGAGGAGAGTTGAATTACCAGGTGGTGGAGATATTTCCCATTTCCCAAGGTGCAGGACCTCTCAAAACCCAGCTTCAGGTTTTCCTCCCTGTCCTTGGAAATAATCACTGATTTTATGATTTTCTCTGTAGGTAAAATAAGATTCCACTGGTAGAAATTCTCTACAAGCCCAGAGAGGGACTGGGATCTATGCACAGGAAGGAAGGGAAGACTTTCTGGAGTGTGACCACCAGGATGGGCTCCTGCTGTGTCGCGGGGGTGCATGGGAAAAGGGGAGCGCAGGAGGCCAGGAAGCTACATGGAGAGGAGGTGAGCTGGGGTAGGGGCTGGGCCAGGACCAGACAGAGGGTGACTTCACACCTGCCTTCAGGAAGCAGGTGGGTCACTAATTGCACAGGGCTGTGCTCTCCAGATTCTGGAGTCTTGGGAAGCAAAGCTGGTTACTCCCAAAACTGGTCCCAGGCAAGTGCCTGGGACAGGAACCTCTCTCTCCCCTTCCCCACAAAGCCTCCCCCAGTCTCTGGGTGCCCACGTGCAGCCATGGCACCCTCTAGGTGAGTGCCATGGGACTGTGGGCCACCTGTCGTGGTAGGCAGGACACTCCTGGCCAGAGGAGGTGCTGCCTGAGTATGTGAGGAAGGACGGCAGGAAGGGAGGGAAGGACGGAAAGGAAGGGCCTTCCTGGGCTTAGAGTCTGCTGCCCCTGGTCCAGTCCTCCCCTTCAACCGGGAGGGATGGAGCAGTCCCAGCTGGTCAGGGGCAGGGGCAGGGGCAGGGGCACGGGCATGGCCAAGGACAGGCAATTTCCCCCCATGAAGGGTAGTGATCATAAGGAAGCCCTTTGCCCTTTTTTCTGACGGCCTGTTTCTCCCTGTCCCAGTGGGAGTGGAGAAGACTCCGCTGGTCCACTTCCCTTGTCCTGATCATCACTGGCCCTCAAGAGGAAAGGGACAACACCCTGGGCACAGTTCCTTTTCCAAAAGCGATCCTGTCCACTGAGCTGGGGTTCTAGAAATGCATGGTGAAGACAAATCCCACAGTGCTCTGCTCTCAGGGGGCCGAGGGCAATTGCCTTGTATTTTCACGCTTTCACAGAGAGGGCTGCTGGGGGTGGGGGTGCTGGAGCTGGAGGCCGGAGCCCCGCTTTGTCATGGGCCTCACAAAGCAAGTGAGCCAGTGCTGCTGCATTCAGCCTTCTGAGTGCTCTGCGGCAGGTGAATGGCTGGGATGGTTCTAGGTGTGGTGTTCCAGCTAAATTCTTTGGTCTAAGTTCTTTTTGGTTATCTATTTGTCTGTCTGTCTCTCCATCCATCCATCCACCCATCCATCATCCACCCCATGGTAGAAGGCCAGAGAATGAACAGTGCAGGCTTGCAGGCCTTCTGGTCTACCTCGTAACTGCTCCGCCATGGAGGCCTGAGAGCAGTCTCAGACCCTCTGTATATCACAGCGCAGGCATGGCTGTGTGCTAATCAACCTGTGTGCAGAAACCTGCCAGGTGGGGAGCCTGCTGAGGAGCGCAGGTATGGAAGGGGCCCCCAGAGGAGAGCTTCCCAACCCTGGCAGCACACTAACATCACCTGGGGAGCTTTCAAACAACACCCCCTCCAGACCAATTCCATCAGACCTTCTGGGGGTGGGGTCTGAGCCTGGGGTGGTTGTAATGTTTGGTCTAGCCTGGGAACCTCTGCTCCAACCCAACATCCTCATTTCCCCCATGTCCTTAGTTTATTCACAAACATATCTAGCATGCTATGTGGGTTCAAAAGTTTGGGTTTTCAAGGAGATTATATCTGGCAAAGCATTTTTCATATCAGTTAGTTGGATGAATTACAACTAAAACTTCCTCCCTCCCTCCCTCCTCTTCTCTCTCTCCCTCCCTCTTTTTCTCTGTCTCCCTCCTTCCTTCTTCTCTCTCTTTCTCTCTTCTTTCTCTTTCTTTCTCTCTCCTTCCTTCCTTCCTTCCTTCCTTCCTTCCTTCCTTCCTTCCTTCCTTCCTTCCTTCCTTCCTCTCTCTCTCTCTCTCTCTCTCTTTCTCTTTCTTTCTTTCTCTGGGAATTGAATCCAGGGGCACTCTACTACTGAGCTATACCCCAACCCTTTTCATTTCCTATTTTGAGACAGGATCTTGCTAAGTTGCTGAGGCTGGCCTCGAACTTGCAATCCTCCTGCCTCAGCCTCCTGAGTTACTGGGATTACAGGTGTGCCCCACTGTGCCCCACTAAAACGACTTTATTTCTGAGGTCTATGATGAAAGGAGCAGCAAAAGTACAAAGTAATCATAACTAGTAACTGCCACCTGTTTCCCACCAAAAGTTGTGAATTCTTCCCTAGGCCCTCCTTGCCATGATGCCTACTGACCCCTGACCACTGAGGCTGTGAAATTTGGTCCTTACCCGGCACTGGGGAGCTCTGTGGAGGAAATGGCCGCATCACGCCAAGTCCTCCTTTCCCCACAATGTTGTTCCCCTTTGCATCGTTTTATATTCCAGGAGACCAAAGCCCAGGGACAGTAAGCAAGTCATCCAAGTTCAAGGACAGGCTGATGTGAGGAACTCACCGAAGGAGGTGAGGTGCCCTTGGATCCAGAGGTCCCCATCACAGCCCCAGGTGGCTGCTCTGGGCTGTCATCTCTGTGTAACCGCTCCCCCCTGCAGGTGGATCTCTCTGCTTGTAACTTAGAGAGGCTGATCTCTGGGCTAAGTTGGGGGTGTGTGCTGAGGGCACCCCGAGGTGAGGGCTCTCTGGGGAGCAGAGGTTTTTTGAGCTGGGTCTTACCATTTTGGGAGGCAGAGGAGAGGCCAGCACTAGGGAGAAAGGCACCTCCATTTGCTAGCTGTGTGACTTAGGGCAAGTCACCTAACCCCTCTCAGACTGTGTCCCTCTGTGGATGATAGGAATCCCTGCCTTACAAGAACGTTGCAAGGATCGGAAAGAGTTCATGCCCAGAGAATGTTCCGCGTCATTCCTGCACAGAACTGGTGCTAATGACCAGCAGCTGTGGTAAGTACAGTGTTTTCATTTCCTCTTGGTATTAGCTCCACTCTGTGCCTTCTCCGATGTTCTGAGTGGTGTGTTTGGCAATGCAAGAGGCAGGAAGCCAACCGGAAGACAGAGAAGATTCCAGGCACAGGGCCGGGGAGGGAAGGTCCCACCGTGGGACTGATTGAGCTCTGCCCCACGCGCATCACCAGCTCTGCCCACAGGCAGACTCTGCCCTGGGACCGCACTCTCCCAGGTCCTGAGCTGTGCTGGGTCTCACCATGTCCTGCAGGCTTGGCGAAACAGCCTCCGTGGAAGGGTAGACCCTATATATTCGTAGCCTCTGGGACACCTAGCAACCTGCACGGATACAGCCAGTCTGACTGAAAAAAGAGGGATTTGGGTTTTTGGTTTTGTTTTTTTTTGGTACTGGGGATTGAACCCAGGGTTGCTTAACCACTGAGTCACATCACCAGCACTTTTTATTTTTTATTTTGAAACAGGGTCTTACTAAGTTGCTGAGGCTGCCTTTGAACTTGTGATCCTCCTGCCTCAGCCTCCCAAGTACCTGGGATTACAGGCACCACACCCAGAACCTGAAAAAAGAGGGATTGCTAATAAGCATAAAAACAAGAGAGGCGAGGCAGGGAAGAGCCGAGGCAGAAAGGTCAAGGGGCATCCATGTGTTGCAGGGAAATGAGAAGTTGGGCCAGGCTGGGCCTTGAGACTAGAACCTCCCAGGATACCTGGGACCTGCTGCTACACCCGAAGGCTGTCTCCTCCGGAGGAGAGGTACCTGGCTCTGGGCTGAGAGAGGAGGGCTCCCCTGCCCATCACTGTCACATCCGTCCACATCTGATCCCTGTCCCTTGCTCATTGCCAAAGCCGGGCCCAATGTGTCCAAGAATATGGGTGAGGAGGAGGGGCCAGGCTAGTGGGCTTGGAAGGAGACTGGGTGTGGCTGATCTGGGGTGCACCCAGTAGGCTCCAGGTGATTGGGGATTCTGACGCCAGCCCATGCAGCTGTTATGACCCAGCACCCTCAAGGTCACATGCACCTTCCAGGGATGCCTCACTGAGGCCCCTCAAGCCATGCTTTTAACCTGTTTCCTTTCCTGCAGACTCACCTGTGGAAGAGCTGGCTCTCTGCTGCTGCCCATGTGCCCCAACCTGCCCAGGCCTGCCTGCGTCCGTCCAGATAAAGGGAGCAGTCCTGTCCCCGGCTCTCCTGGGCCCCTCCCTGGGGATCCAGGTGTCACAGGGATGGCACAGAGAGCCACTGCGTGTCTTTCCCCCAGACTGTCACCCGGCTGGGTGTGCCACCCCAGCCTCCAAGCCTCAGGGAGTCCTCCGGTAGGAGTCCTCTCCCCAGCTCTAGTGTCCCCTCTGTCCTAAGCCCCCCTCGGGCTGCAGAGGCTGCAGCTCCATCTGGACAGAGGGCGTGGGATTGACAGGCTGTTTTTAGTTCCGTGGGAGAGCTCTCAACACAGGGTTGTGATCCTCCCCCCACCAGGCATCTGTTGGCCTGCTGCGGGGAGACTCTCCTCCAAGCAGACAGGGCCCCTCTCTGGAGCCAGCGTCATCCGAGTGACAGGGCCTCCTCACCATTTCCGCCTCCCAGAGACACTTGACTTTGCTCTGAATCAGAGGAGCTGGCCAGGGGCCTGTCTCATCTCCCCCTTTCTCTTTGGCTGACTCACGCAGGGCCTCCAGTCCTCTCTGCCCTCAGTGGCACCTGCTCACATCTTGGTCACCTCTCCTTTCAGGCTCTCTGAGCCACCTCTGACCACAGCACATCCTGACAGTTCAGTCACTGCTCAACGTGACATGTCCTGGAGCTCCGGAGATGCACAGGGACATCCCTGCCCTGGGGAATCTGGCTGCCTGGGTGGGAGGCACGGACTCACACGTGGTGCTGGTGCTAACAGCGGCACACACAGGGACTTCAGGAGCACACGGGGGAACCTCCATCTCCCGGGGGCAGTGACTGGCAGAGCTGGATCTCAGACAGCTGGGGCTTTGCTCCAGACCGGCCAAATATAAAGGGTATGGTTGAGGGAAAAGGCTTTCAGACCTTGTAAGGAAACACGTTCCCTTCACAGGACAACAGGACGTGCCCTTCAGTTCAGCGAGACATCTGATAGGAGGAACGATGACATAAACTAACACGCTCCAGGTGACATACTTAGTAATACCCCTGCTTGTCCTCCTCCCCCCCAGCCACGCCAGGCTCCACCGAGGCATTGTTTTTTTGGAACCGGGGATTGAACTCGGCCACTGAGTCACATCCCCAGCCCTGTTTTGCATTTTATTTGCATTTTATTTTATCAGGGTCTCACTGAGTTGCTTAGGGCCTTGCTAAGTTGCTGAGGCTGGCTTTGAACTCGTGATCCTCCTGCCTCAGCCTCCTGAGCTGCTGGGATTACAGGCGTGCGCCACCATGCCCGGCTCACCAAGGCGTTCTGAGGACACCTTTATGGTCCTTGTCCTGGGCATGGAGGCTGCCAGTTCCAGTTCTGGCGGTTGAGGTGCAGAGAGCAGGGCTGCTTCTGTGCGTGGCGCGGGGTGGGCAGGAGTTGGTGGGGCAGGTGGAGGGGTGGAGCCCAGGGGTTCTAGGTAGAGGATGAAGGCCAGGAGGTCGCGCCAATGCATGGCGCTAATGTGCATCCTGTCGTCTGGCAGGGCCTCTGCGGCACTCCGTGATCCCCTCGGGAGCAAGGATGGGGTGAGCAGGGTCCCCAGGGGCAGTATCATGGTGGCATGGGGTCGGCACCTGCAGCGGCCACCCCGCTCTGATCTTAGGTGTGCTCCTGCCTCACCCTGGACCCAGCCTCTTCAGGAGGGAGGTCACTTTCTGTTGTCTTTGTGTCCCCAGGCCTGCAGCAGTGCCTGACCCCAGTAGGAGACCTTGAAGTACTTCCTGAATGAGGAAGTGAGTGAATGCACCATGTTTTCCCTCCGCCCAGGGCGTGCTTGCCCTCCTCGTGGTCCCTCCAGGTGTGCCTTTTTTTTTTTTCTTGACTTAGCGTCTTCCCTGCAACCCCCCAGATGACCGCCCTGAGCCCTCAGGCGTCCTGTCTCCTGCCCAGATTGTTCTTCCATCCCGGAAGAAGATGCAGACAGAGGGGGTGCTCTAGAACAGTGGGGGCATGATCAGACAACCCTGGGTCCTGGGGTGGGAGACACCCCTGCTGCTACTGCTGGGGTTTGGGGCTCCCTCCCTCCACCCTCAACCCTCCACCCTCCATCCCCACTCTTCAAGCACCAGAGTCAGAAAGCTTTTGGGGAGTAGTCCATAGGTCCTCCCCAATGGTCCAGCCTGCTTTCTTGCTGTTTTTTTTTGGGGGGGGGCACTGGGAATCGAACCCAGGGGCACTTTATTACTGAGCTACATCCCCAGCTCTTTTTATTTTTTGATTTTGAGACAAGGTTTCACTCAGTTACTGAGGATCTTGCTAAATAGCTAAGGCTGGCCTCAAACTTGGTGGTCCTCCTGTCTCAGCCTCCTGAATCACTGGGATTATAGGTATGTGTCACTGTGCTCGGCTCCAGCCTGCTTTCTTTGCTCTGTGCCTTTGGGTGACTCCCAGCTCGCTGATGCACAGGCAATTACGAAGGCTCCAGAGGATTTCTAAGTCACCAGCCCCTCCCTGTCTCCTCCCCAGGTATGGCACCCACAGGGTCGTGGCTAAGAAGCAAGGTTAAACATGAACACTCCGGGCTGAGAAGCCAGGGGATGATTAATGAGACTATTCAGGAAGGGTTGAGA